>CM017555.1:19323084-19338084 GCA_007844125.1 Sinonovacula constricta | reverse complement strand
TCTTAGTAGAACCAACGGTGCAGCACATGTCAGATGGAGAACCTTCCCACACATTAAGCTATTTATCCTGGACGGGACTCGAATCCAAATCGCGAGAGGAGGCTAGAAAGTCAGAGTCGGCTATTCTATCCCTACGCCACGCGCGCCACGTTTGATTTTGTTTGTTAATTTTTGTTTTCGAACTACATCTATGTGGCCTATTGTGGTCAGTATATCGACGTTCACCTAATTTGGTGGATAAAGACAACAGAATGGGTAGAAAAAACGGTCAGCTGTAAGTCAAATTGAAGATCCCCTCACATTAACAAGACTCGAATCCACACGGCAAAGCAGTCAGGGGAGTTATGCATCAGCGGCTCTACCACTACGCTATTGATTTTGTTGTTGAAGTATGCATCTAAGCATGTGTGATCATTAAAGCGACGTCCGGCATATACCTGTGGACAAAGACGTCAAAACTACAGAAGCACATATTGGCTATCTGTAAGAAACCAGACCCTCGCCCCCTTAAAGGTTTATGGGGCCGAGAAGTCAGAGGAGTTAAAATTCAACGACTTTTTCTCTCGGCATCGAGAGTCCGTTTTCCCTCTAAACCCTTTTGTTTGTTTATTGGGTATATCGCCACACAAAGTGTATTTCTGTTATCTGGCGACGCTGTCCACTTGAAAAAAGGATATTGCTACCCTCACTTTGTACAGCATGCCGTGAACACCAAGCATGATACCACACAAAATCCTGACACAGGACACCAACCACCCTTATATTGCAAGTTGAGCGATAACAAGAAAGCCTTACCAATACCATTTAAACGATTTAGGTAGGTCGCGGCACGATATCAAACCCTGCACCTCCTGTACCTGGAGCCGACGTTCTTCCGATTGCGCTGCTACTTCCGGTCACCCCTAATTTCACTTATAGATCAGTTTGGTCTGATCTTGGCACTGTAGCAATTAACTATGGCTCACATGCTTAAGTAATTTGTAGTTCACTCGGCTACAATTAATTAACCCTCTGAACATCTCGTGATAAAAGACGACCCTGTCATGCGTTTAAGCTATGGCTATCTTCTTAATAATTGCTATCGATAGCAGCAACGTGTCTAGTAAATCGAAGCAAAACTTGTTAACGATTTACGCATTCTAGTACAAATTCTAACTGACAAAAGTAACAAATACAATGATTTCAGTTTTCTTTCAATACTGCGGAGGATCTAGGATTTCGCTAGACATCTATTTTATTTAAATTGTTATTGATGCGGACTTGTACATTGATTGGCATCGCTTTTTAATTACTGCATTGTTGGGGATGCGATCTGGCCTGTGTGTAGAAAACGAACGTTGTTAGTTTTATCAACTGAACCATAATTAGAACTGTATTTACGTATTTATTTCATGCTATTACATGTCAATACAAAATTCTTAAAGACGCCGCCTGTTTTATTTTTCCTTTTCATATTAACATAAAAGAGAAATCCTTTCACTGAAAGTCCATTTTAACGCCCGTGGCATTTTGTGTAAACATTCCAACAACAATATGTTTCCATGGTAACAGTTTTGAGACCATGCCCGTTGGGAACCAACAGATTTATTAAGGCACCGAAGATGATAATAATTTCGAAAGAAAAAAATACATAATGAAAGTACTTTTCTGGTAATAAGCATGAACAAACAGAACGACATACGAGTTGCATGTTCTCAAAACTGAATATAATTATTGCCGGCTACAGTAAATGTTTTGTTGTTGTTGTTGTTGTTGTTGTTGTTGTTTATGATCTGCTGCAAGTGTATTGCCGTCTGCACGTATAACATTTGAATACGTCCTTTCGTTATTGTTTTGTTGGTGTTGTTGTTGTTGTTTCATTGCAAGAACACTCACAGAGACGCTCCAATTACCTGTCATTGCCAGTGTATATGCCTTTTTTGTTTTTGTCTTATATATATGTCCCACACATAAGAGAACTATTTCATAAGAGGTTCCGCGCATATTTTATCCATTATTACAAAGGGCTCTCACATGCGAAATATACAAAAACAACAAGTTTTTACCATAAAAAAATAACAATTAATTATTTTTATCGTTGATTGTCCTTGTTGGCCAGCTTCTATGATTAAATCAGACAAAAAAAAGGTTTTTTATTATTACTGTTATAACGCTGATTGTTTGTACTATTATCTTGTCTATCTGACAGATTCTTTATTTCAACAGCCTTGACCTTGAAACCAACCTGGCGAGGTATCAACAGATTGTAGATCTCCGCAATAAAACATCTTCGACATGTAATTAAAGTGTTTTTCCTAAGGTGCTGACCATTTTGTCAAACATCACGCAAATGGACAATCTAATATAGGTGCCATTTTGTTACTTTTGTTACTTTTACGACACACCTTGTTGTTACGATAATAGATGTATGTGTCAGTTATTTTGTACTAAAGATGTTCGTTTGTTTAGCTTTTTATTGCATTGCATGGAACACAACTTTTTTTTAGTCACAATTTGTGGGGGGTGGGGGTTGATTTGTTGAAAATAAAACTACAAGCTGGAAATAAGGTAATAAAGTTGAATTATCACACTTATATATAACCCTGAAAACTATTACTGACGCTTGCTGTATCAGTATGGAGTTAAATCCTAGATTTGACGCATTTGAGTTCGAATCACTTATAATGATCAACAAAGGCAAATAAGAAAATTCGGGTAAAAAGAGAGATGTAAAAATTAGGCCTAATTGTACATGTATGCTTATTTGATTTTTCTCCCATACTAGGTCTTTTTAGTTACTGGTACATATACATACCGACACACACCTTTATCGCCGTTTTTGACACAGAAGTGGCATCAGAACACCTCGAGAAAGACCGTCCCCCGTAATATTTGTTAATTTTACGTCGCGTTCCGAATTATGTTCGATATGCTTTCTCATTGAAAAGACCATGTCAAGCGCCGTTAAAAGCACTCAAAATGTGTTGTATTTCATATTAATTTCACCTGTTCTTATTAGGTTAATTAAATCTCTTTTCACAGCCTTATTATCAAGAATAAACCAGACCGCGACATACCTGTCGTGAAAAGCGATTTAGTTTGGTCGTATATCTCCCTTGCTAATGCCCAAACACATATAAAGGCAGTTCCACTTCTTGTTGACCCGGTGTCAGGATAATGTGACAGTGTGTAGTATCATGCCAGGTGTTCACGACATGCTATATACAGTGAAGGGCAGCTTTATAAATAATGCACATGGACACCGTCTCCAGATGACTGAAATACTGTTGGTTGGACGATAAACCAAAAAAAAAATCTTGCAATCTCTTTTTACAGCCAAGTTATATAGAAGCAACTTGTTTTTAGTTTGTGTAAGCCCGGGCAAAACCTCGCAATAATAGGTACGCGTACAAAGAATAAAGCACAAAAACTCACGCCCCAGCACACGCACACACGCGCACGCACACACACATAGGGACGCGAGCATAGACAGGGACGCACACACACACGCTTACACACACACACATTTACACACACGCTTACACACACCCGCACTTGCACACACTTGCACACGCACACCACACACAAGCGCGCGCACACGCACGCTCACACACATGGACGCCCGCAGGCACAAGGCGCTGGGACGTTCTGATAAAATACCACCTAATAAATGACTTCTATTTTAACCCCGAAATTTTCCCGAGCACTCCTATATCCTTAATTAACTGCTTCTTAACTGACATGACATTGTAGTTGTGTTTCTGAGAAAATGACTAGAATATATCAAGTTTGGTATACGCCTGACCTTGGGTAAGAAGCGGAGTGGGAATGCTGTGGCAATCAATCGGGTAAAGATAAAGGTTTCTTTTACTAAAATAGACACGAATGATGATGGTAATGATGATTATGATGATGATTATGATGATGATGATGATGATGATGATGATGATGATGATGATGATGATGATGATTTTGCTGAGATTGCTAATGGTGATGCCCCATCCTATACAGTTTTCGTTTATGTTCATCTATTTCCGCCCTCCATCGCCTCATTCCGGCCAGTCCCGGTACATTTCGCAACGTTTATCGATGTTTCCTTTTATATCTATTTATACTGCAAGCTTTGTTGAAACGACGGTGGCAGGCAGACGAAATACCGTCATATATAACTGCGTGAAATACTCGTTCATTCATTCATTTTCTCGACAATACAGGATTTAACTGCGAAGTAGATTTAAATGCAGATGTAATATTTTGCAATTCGCAATGTTTATTGCGAAAGTGGTTAATGCAGTGTGTAAATGTTTATATCGATTGTTTATATGTAAACATCACTGAAATGGGGCTAGGTCGCATTTCGGGATTATAACAGAGGTAAATTTGTTTTGCATTTTGGCTTGTTTACAACTACTACTTCTTTCTCTTTTTCTTCCTTGTTTCCTTCTTCTTCTTTCATTTCCTTCTACTTCATCATCATCATCATCTTCTTCTTCATCCTCTTCTTCTTCTTCTTCTTCTTCTTCTTCTTCTTCTTCTTCTTCTTCTTCTTCTTCTTCTTCTTTTTCTCCTTCTTCTTTTTCTTTTTCTTCATCTACTACTACTAATAATAATTCTATTACAACTAACTTTTATATTTTTTACTGCTACAATGCACTACTACTACAAAAGCTATTACTACATGTAGACCATTTTCACCACTATATGAAATATATTTGTACTGAACCAAATGCAGTCTTCTATCGCCAAAACAAAGCCCAACTACCAATGAGATAACATCAATATTGTCCGTTATAACTGGGCACCGATCAAGAGTTCAGTCATACCAATCATTACTAGGAAACAATAATCGGAAGTTATTGTGCAATAAACACATGGTTCGGTAAATAATTAATCACTTCACAGACTACTGATCTATAGTACACGTGTGGTCTTTCTAGGACTTCCTACTATCTGCTGGTGTAACTGTATACTCTTCAGATTTTGCTCCGAGGAACTTCTTCTTATTTTTATTTCATTTTTATGCAAAGTTAATAATCTTTTAAATCGATTCAGAAATAATACTATTCGTAAACTTATATGTGTGTGGTGTTTTGAGATATACATGAACATCGCATCGTCAAAAATAGTTTTCGAGGTCAACCATTTAAGTAGAGCTAGCGACACACAGCAGATCAGTTGGAATGCTGTTTTTATTCTTTTTTTTATTCGAACTCATGGGCTGTGATTAGTAATTTTATAGACTATTTATATTCATTATCTAAATAACCATCAAAATGTCGCATGCAATTATTTACATCATTAAAGCTACATTTACTACATGTTATAACTCGGTTATGACATTAATGTTATTATCAGCTTCAGCAACAAGAAAAGTATCAAAGTGATGTCCTTAAAACACCGAAATATTGAAAGAATAAGTTTTGTTCGCTTATAAAATCAGATTTTTCAGCCATGTAAACTTAGACTTTTCAACTATAATACAGCATACAATTATAAATTACGTGGACATTTTGAACAATTGTAATAGACTGTGTGCTCACACAATCGCAATAATGGTACTATTTGTAAGATACGCATACATGTATACTATATTCCATGGATACATTACAGATGTATAAACACAACAAAACCAAACTTTAAAGTGACCAAGGTGCCGGTGGTTCTAACCAGGAACAAAGAACTTCCTATCAACGCTCCTGGGTAGAATCCACAAGCAAACAAGCTAATCTGTTTGCACACAGCAGAACAATACTCATTATTAAAACAAACCTCAGAAAAAAGAGCACTTTTTTAAAACGCCGTACACGTACTTTCCACCAGTTTCACATTGGTGCATATTCACTGCCAAACAGCTACACTATTAATACTGATTCAATGATTCTTTTGGCAGAGTGCCGCTAACATTTATTCCTGAGTGCAAACAAGTGAATTATTCGTGTTGAGAAACCTTACAACAGGCGCCAAGGAGAGCTATGACAGTAGGCCGAGTATTGTAATGTAGTCCATAATAATGCGCCAGGCATGAAAGTGATTAAAAAATTGCATGATTATTTTTATGGTGTGATTATAACATATTGGCTCCCAAACTTCCCCAGAAATTCCTGGCACATGTCAAGAACGATGCTTTCCTTCGTTGCTTTGAGATATTTGGGAGATGCGGATATTTATGGATGTATAAATACTTTTCATATTGTCTTTAGGTCATTTCAATTTAAATATGTGTCTTATTTAAATATGTGTCTTGATTTGTTTTACGTTTTACAAGGTTCATCTTGTATATAATTAAGGAAAACAATATGAACATTAACAAATCATACAAAGAAACTCCAGAAATACTTAAGAAAGCAGAAGCTGTGATGAAAAGCTATATAAATAATGTTACATCAAACAGAAAGCCCAATTATCGGACATTATTAAACCATTTATATAACTGACCAGGATTTCCATATTTAAACGCGAGCTAATCGACAAGAAAAGTTATAGTTTAAAATATCCTGGAAATCAAACAAACTAATTTCCACCTCAGTCGAATAGTTGTAGTTCAATAATGTAATAACCTGGCTCGCGGTCGCTCAACGCTGTAAATATTTTCTTATTTTGTTTATAAATATCGAACATACCTCATCCTTAATACATATAAATTATTTATGCTTATTATAGTTATTTTGAAAAGTAATTTTACTAATTATTGATTTTCTGATATATACCACGCCACAATATTTTAATAAATTTCCACCAGTGTCAATTCTAATCCTTGTTATATTAGAGCAACTCCCGCTCCAAATTAATAGATAACAACTTTCCTGCAGACGAGAGGGAATGTCATATTGACATGAGAATGTCACCTAAGTTGTTATACTTTTAACAGAAACACCGTACACAGAAATCAACAAATTAGGAACGCCACAAGCTCGTTGAACTTATGTAAATAAATGGATTATAGTTATAAAGTTATTCTTGACCTGACTGACATAAGTCTGGTTATGGCAACTGTTACACCCTCAGCCTTGTGGGTTCGAGTCCTGGTCCGTGAGGATTCCAGCATACCTGCGGTGCGCCCGTGGTTCTACCCTAGACATAAGTTTGGCGTCTTTCTCCATCAAAGTATTAGCTAGGACGTCGTTAATTTTACCATAATTGATAAGATGCATGTAATAAAGGCAGAAAAAAAGAGAGAGCATAAAAAAACACATTTCAGGAATAATATCTCGCATTGTGCTTGCATATTCATCAAATTGACGCAGATATTGTACTTATATTAAAGTTATATCATCATGGATATCATTGATCGTTTGATATTACAATTTAGGTCGGTGTTCTCTTATCTAAGAAAGTATTTTGATAAGATTAAAAAATAAAGTATATATCATCGCAAAATGAAGTAATTTAGAAAATATTTAAATAAAATATTATGCTACTATTTGTGTTTACATTGGTATTTACGGCTACCTTAAATATTCCAACTTGGTGAGTTCTTCGTATAACATTCTTTTCAATTTCGAAGATTTTAAATTCAAGTCAAACAAACACGATGACTCAAATTGTATGTTTACTAGTTTTTCTATATCAGCAATCATTATACATGAATCTTGATATGCTTGCCAATCATTGTAAATAAATTGCTATTGAACATTACTTTGAAAACATGTGGCTATTGATTTGTATAGTTACTCGTCTGAGAGCAATCCCCTTATGGTTTCGCTGTGTCAGATCAAATATTGTTTGACATGGTACAGTGGCAGAAATAAGAATTTCAACGTTGTTTCTGTACTATGGGCAAAGCCCAGTCATAAAACAGCATTATGTAGTCAAGCACCCGATTGCGAATTATCATGAAATCATTCTAGTTGAAAATTCAGGTGGGGGATTTGAAAGTGCATTGCTATGAAAATTTAAACCATCGTAGTTTTCCGGAAAGTTGTTGAAAATGATGCTTTTTATGTTATTTATTTATTTTTTTTCGTTTTAGGAAAAACAATAAATGGCAACTTGGAACCAAGTGCTGAGCACCGGAAGTGTGTCAAAAACCACCTCCGACATCAAAGAACTTGCCATGTACGTGATGGCGCTGATGAGTGAGGACGAAAAACGATTAAAGGCGCAGGTGAAAAAGTTAATCAAGAAACACAAATCTCTCGCCGCCCAAATACTTACAACCGATGTTGACGGCTGGACACCGGTTCACGCATGTGCGTTGCGCGGGAAGAAGAAACTGTTAAAATTATTCTTGAGTTCAGGAATTGACGTCAATATCCGGATGGGCGAACCGGAAGGACTTCCGAAGGGGTGTACGCTGCTGCATATGTCAGCGTTACGTGGGGATGTGAAGCATTTGGACTATTTACTCTCGCAAGGCGCTGATGTAATGCGATAGACAGTTGTGATATGGCGCCAATCATGTACGCTGCTAAGCGGCGCCATAGACGAGCGTATCGTCTGCTCGAAGAAAATGGCGCAAATATGGAAGGTGTGGAGTTTCCCGCGCAATTGGAACCAATAACTCCGCAAGCACAGAGCGCCAAGTTTTGTTTCTTTTAATTATTGATCAACCAGAAAAAGCTGAGCACTTTTTCAATAATGTTTTTTCTTGCCAACATTTTCTTAGCCATACTTAAATTGAATAAAGTAATGAGACTTTATATGGCGCATTGAATGTTATATTAACGTTGTTGGTATACGTGTTTAGTGAATCCGGAACCATTTTGTGTGTATGACGCTTTGTGTCACAAAGCAACACACTGTACATGTATACTATATAACACCAGTGTCTTCATTTATTTCCATGCAATATTAAACTCTAAACTATTTATTAAATTTGTTTCATAAAACTTAAATATATTAATAAGTGTTTATTTTTATTTGCCATACCAGTTCAGAAATTTCTAATATATTGCCATTTTCATCAAAGCATGGCAACAACTATAACTTTATATAGGGCATTATTACGGAAATGACTTTCGTTGGAGCTTTAGCTAAGTGGAATACGTATGTTTTCAATCATTCCTTTCAGACTTCCTTTAATATTATTTCTTTCGCATGAATCGGTCGCTTTATAGTTGTTGGTGAATCTTACAGTTTAGTCTTTAAACATCGAATACGTCAAGATCCAAATCATCTTGAAACGCATAACCAAGAACAAGAAGTAACCATGAGGGTGGATAGCCTTTACTCGGTGAGATCCTAGGTATTGAACATTGGGTTCGAGCAGAATTTAGAAAATTGCTATTACAGCGATTTTTTTCATACAAAATATTAAAACACTAACACATTGCGAGGTTTGCCAAAAAAATATAAACTTGGGTAACTTTTTTTTTCTTTATGCTAGATAGATGTTTCGACTATTAACAACTATTATAGTATTAGCAAAGAAAATCTGAAAGTTTGACACAAAATGACAAGCCGTAACAAAGTTCTGCAAATACATTTAGTTATCGCTATATGGCCTCTTGCGTACTATGTGAGTCAACGACACTTAATAATGTACGTGTACTTTACTGAAACATCTGACGGGAGGGTGGAGGGTAACTTTGCACTGGCTAGTTTTTGGCACTACAAGCCTTGTACTACTTGTACTTATACTATTGATTGCTATTTGTATTACGTGTGACAGCCTCTCGGCTAATACTGGCGATATTTTCCAGTTCCAAAAAACAGCTAGTAGCCAGTTGTTCAGCAGGAACCTTTTTTCTGGCGTCATTCCTGACGTCGTCGTGAATTGTGCGCAGCATGTGCCTCTTGTCATCTCAAAAGGGTGTTCTTCAATCATTTACAATATTATGGTATTGATTAGTACTTGTGTACATCTTCTTGAATCCTTTCCTCTAAAACAAACAAAAGTTTTACATTTTCCTTTACCGATAACTAATGTAATATTGGTTCGTGTATTTTTTTTACAGTGTGGCAATATTTTACATAACCTTGCACGTTGTATTCCTCCCATTGAAACACACGACCTGTTCCATTTAATATTTCTATGCGTAAAAGAATTCAATTTCTATTCGCAATGTCATCATATAAGTTGTGAACATGTTTGCTAATATGAAATTGCAGTATGAAATTCGAGAGCACCATAATGACCACAATTGTCTTTTTTATTGTAGTGATCAGACAGCATTTGTTCGACGAGGGCGGTAACGCGTTGATATGGTTATACAGCGCCAATGATGTATGTTAAGTTGTTTTTAATTGGAAAAAAAAAACTAATAGAAACCCGAAATGGTCGCCGTCCGATATCGTTATACATTGTATATCGTTAAAATATTTTAATGACGCAATTTTTAAAGCCGCGACAATCAGAGCTGCAACCAGAGCTGCAACCAGAACTACAACCAGAGCTGCAACCAGAGCTACAACCAGAGCTAAAACCAGAGCTGCAACTATAGCTGCAACCAGACCTGCAACCAGAGCTGCAACCAGGGCTGCAACCAGAGCTGCAACCAGAGCTGCAACCAGAGCTGCAACCAGAGCTACAACCAGAGCTGCAACCAGAGCTGCAACCAGAGCTACAACCAGAGCTACAACCAGAGCTGCAACCAGAGCTGCAACCAGAGCTGCAACCAGAGCTGCAACCAGAGCTGCAACCAGAGCTACAACCAGAGCTGCAACCAGAGCTACAACCAGAGCTGCAACCAGAGCTGCAACCAGAGCTGCAACCAGAGCTGCAACCAGAGCTGCAACCAGAGCTACAACCAGAGCTACAACCAGAGGACAAGCAGGTTACAGCTGTTACACACGCACATACATATTGACTACATTGTGTTTTTTACTACGTGTCTGACCATATGATCCCTCCTTTCAGTGTTTTTTTCGGAAACACTTCATCTGAGTTTGATTTTTTTTTCATCTATTTGAGATGGGGATGGAATTTCTGCTAAGTAAGGATGTTTAGAAGTTTTGCCGACTGACTGTTCCAAGGCAGTAAAACCATTCTTTGTTATTTACATTATCATTAGTTTTGATGTAACTTTAACATTTCACTGGCATGTGAATAACTTTGTCGCGTGACATTTTAGATTTTAATATATATTGCAATGTTCATAGGACATTTTCATATTTTCAAATTAATCTAACGGAAAACTGATTTAAATATTCACGAGCAGAATTTTGTGAATTTTATCGATTGTTTTTTTTTTCAGCTCATTTAAATATCAAATTATAGGTGATAATTGATAATAGATAATTATATTACTGTATCCGTCTGCGGTTCAAAACTCCTTGTGGATGATTACAATGAAATAAGGAATGTTACGTGTATTTTCGTTTAATGGACATTGGACTTTGGGTCCTCAAGTCCACCTTCACTTGAAACATGATGTACAACTATTTACACTTCTTGCTGGTCATTTCTGTCTTGATTAAAGATTTGTCTATTTCATTTACAATTAACAATTTTGTGTAGTTCACTAATAGAAATAGTGCTTCTCTCTCTTCTAAATGACGAGTAGGACATTATCTTTCAATAACGGCACTATTTTCTTTTAACGACGTCGTACTTAACTAAGAAAACGTCAGCGCTTCGAGATTTTTTATTCAAATAGATTGGTTTTCCTTTCATTGCTTTCAATTCAGAAACTCCTCAGGAAGTAGCCAGGTTAGAGTTCTGTAAAACCGATTTAAAAACCCCAAACGGTCCATATTGCCCGCCGTTTTAAAGCGGTTACTGTTGGGTTTGTTCGTTTTGTTAAATCATCACAGAATAGTTCTTTCTTTTACCATTGGCTTAAATACCTTTGTCCTTTGCCTCTTCAAATTTTGGTGTACGTTACAATGCCCAGTATGGCTTTGTCATATTTCCTTAAATTGACTATGCAGTGATAGAATTCAGCACATTGGCACATCGTTAATGCTGTGACATGACACCTCATAAACAAATCTAGGATATTAACAAACATCCCGTACCTACGACCTTTCTAGTTTACCATCTTACTTTCAATTTCTAATCCAAATCGGCTTAACATGTCGGATGTCACCTTCAAAATCTAGAAAATTCAGATTAGTTTCGGATGTGGTTAAAAATTTCCTTACCATGATTTCAAATTGTGCGCATAGGTGCACATTAACATAAGAAGAACACTACTCCTGTAACCAAACTAACCTTTGGTAATAGAGATTTATTACTATACCGCTTTATGAACACTAATATAAATGCCTTATATAAAATGTGTTACCGCATATGTATAAGTTCAACGAAAACCTGCGAGACAGAAGGTCTTCCAGCTGACTTGCGGTAAGTGGGTGAGTCTACCAAGGCAGAAGCCTGAGATCAGTTGTTAAATAGGGTATTCGGACCATTTGCCTATATCAAATGCATGGTCTGAAGATTCTAGATATTCTAAAGATAGAACGATTTTGAACACTACAAATGGGCAATACACTACCAATTGTGAAATAAAAGCGCTCTTCATGTCCAATCTTTCCAAATCTGTAAAGAGATACTGATGGTGGTATCCGAATGATGATATAACGTGATCTCGAAAGTGAGCGGTCACGTGGTCCTTAGTTAAAATTTGCTAACCGTTTAGAGAGAAATTACATGTGTATAATGGCGATTGAGTAGTAATTATTCACTTTTTATATTAATGTAGACCATTAATAAGCAGCATTTCGGGGGATCTTTCTAGGTAACAATATTGGATTGTTTGAGAAACCAAACTTTATCCCAAACTATCGGATACCACCTTAAACAATTATCGCTGAACGCTATATTACCGCAGCGAAGTAAAATGAAATTGTTTATTTCAGTCTAATTGATTGATATATTAACGTTTTACTATTAAAAAAATAATTAAAACTCACGAGTCCACACGAATGATTCAATTAACGTTATTACATCAATCAATCAATGATAAAGCGCACTTTTATTAAACGTCGTGTTGTTGCTTTTTCCTGAAATATCATATCTCCTCGCATTCTCTCGAAAAAATAAATTTTCATTTTTAAAACAGGACTCTCTTAACACAGAGCAACATTATACTGTCAATAATTCCTGGATGCACATTAATTAATTATTGTGTCAAATCAACCTATACCAGTTGCCTTGCTATGGCATTGCGTTTTGTATAATTATGCGCCATGCATGCATGTGATGCATACCGTGCATGTTAGTGTTCATAGCGTGACTGTAAAATATTGGGTTCGGAACGGAACTATCCCCGAAAATTCCTGGTTCTTGTCAAGAGCGATGTTTCCCGATGTTGTTAAGAGATATTTGGGAGTGGTAAAATTTATGTGTTTAATTAGTGTCCGTATTGTTTTAGGCTATTTCCAGTTAGAAATATGTCTTGGTGAAATTATATTATATATACTATATTATAATTTAAAACAGAAAAAGCAACAACAAAATAATTATATAATTAAAGAAAACAACACATCGATGAAAACAGAAGGTCCAACAAACTCTCTAGCTCAACCAGGAACGTTATCTGGCAGCATTCGGTTTGTAAAATAGATAAATGATTATATTTAACAGGCTTTGATAGTTACGATAGGTGTTGAAATAGGATACGTGTCATATAATTTAAAAGTCGCAGGTTCAAAATTTTGATCTTAGATCTGTATCATCTTTTACGCTGTGATTTCCGGTTGTGATTGTTGTGTGTGTGTGTGAGTGGGGGGGGGGGGGGGGGGGGGGCTACGGCTTCTGTTTTTGTTGTGTATATTTTTGATGTTTGTTTGTTGTTGTTTTTTTGGTGTGTTTTTTTGTTGTTGTTGCTTTGTTTGTTGTTGTTTTTATAGTTGTGATGTTTTTCCCACAATGCTACAGTTTAAAAATGTATATGTTCAATGATTAAATGTAGGGATGTCAACGGATATCAGGATATCCGTTCGAATCATCGGATATCCGAATCGACTTTGGTATCCGGATTTTCGCTTAAAAATGTAAAATTTTAAACATTTAATTAAATGTTTGGCCATTTTGCTAAGTTATCTTTCTGCTGTCATGTCAGTGTGCATTCGCGCATACGCAGTGTAACGGATTATCGACAGGTGGTGACAAGTGGTGACACGCAGTATCGTATATTTGGCTTCACAGTTTTAGAAATGTACTAAAGCATGATGGTATGTATAATAACAGGCTAATTAACCGCCAACGTTTGAAGTTTTTACTGATCCATTTTGTTTAACGAATACTATCTTTAATTTTGTTGATGAACTTCACAGTTTTAGAAATGTGCTAAAGCTTATGTAAAATAATTTGCCAATTAACAGCCATTGTTTGAAGCTATTACTTATCCATTTTAATTAAGGATTATTATCTTTAATTCCGTTTGCTTGGCTTTATTAAGAAGAGATAGAGCTACAATTAGGTATACAATCAACAGGTTTGTCGGCTAAGATCAGTTACTCATGTTTAATTAAGTTTGTTTGGATTTTATAAATGAATTAATAAATTTATTATGTTTTCATTCGATCACGGTGATCTTGAGTTATTCACATCCACTTCCTAAACAAATCATTAGTTATGCCTTCCAATCTTCAGTCCGATGTTTGGCGACATTTTGTGAGGTCCGTAGACAAATTATTAAAATGATGAAGTGCCTATGCCTATGGAAATGTTTATTTAATTATTTCCATTGAAATGACGATTTAATTATGTCAATGGAAACGTTAGTAACACCGCACATATCCGACTGCAACATCAGAATTAACTAAGATCTATATACGGGTATCCGGATATCCGTTCGGATCGTTCGACGGATATCCGGATACCAAATTTCGTATCCTTTGACATCCCTAATTAAATGCAATTCTAAAATATTATATTTTATCATGCAAGTTGGTTATTCTTAATTATTGCCTTCAATTTGCACATTTAAGTTCTTCAAAAAAGTAAAATACAATGTTAAATACACATTTAATGCGGGGAATACTTAGAATTGGTAACAACTGTAAGTTTTTCTCTGGAATATAAATGTTTCAATGTTTTTCTATGTAACATTGCAATGGAGTTTTATTATAAGACTGAGTTTACCTTAACATACTTGAAGAAATAGTTTAATTGTCCTCGCGTGTCCTGAAATG
>CM017555.1:19040584-19318084 GCA_007844125.1 Sinonovacula constricta | reverse complement strand
GTTTTAAAGTGTTGATTTAACTTTTAAGGTATCTTTCAATTTAATGGCTGGGAGAGCATTGATTTAATTTCTTGTTTACATCAAGCACATCTTTTTTCATTTTTTTTTTCAACATGTCTGCAAAAGCAAAATTCTTAAATAAAAAAGTATAACCACCAAGTATAAATTTTAAGAAAATTTTCGTACTGAAGATTTTCGCACATATCTCTAAAACGATCATTCATAACGATGTGATAATTAGTGCAGTCTGTACATATCTAACACAACACTACTGGCTGTTGTATTCAACGAGTTTTCATTGTGCGATACGCCCCCAGCATCTGTCAAAAAAGACTTAAAATCTGTGAAGACAGATTAATAAAAATAAAACAAAACGTCTTTAATACGAAAGACTGTCTAAGCACCAATATGACATTGCATAGATTACGGTCCAATTAGTGCAGTCATGCAGCATTAAAAACTTGACAACTGATATATGTTAGAGTTTACATTTTCTTTATTTGCAGTTTTCACGTTGTTATTGTTGTTGTTGTTTGTTTGTTGTTGTTGGGTGTGTTTTTTTCTTTGATTTATAAAGTAGATAATTAGACAAAGCAAAAAAATGAGAAAACCGTAAAATGTAACAATATGTTCTTTCACTGCTGAAAAAGAATGAACATTTCTGTTCAAAAGTATGATTGCTTGTTAAAGCTGTGACGTCACTTCGTGGGTATTTCGAAACCCAGTTATAAATAAAGGGTCTCGGCGACCAAAACAGGGCATTGTAACTAGCAAAGTAGTATATGAAAGTCGCACAGAATAAGCAAAACTGTTGTCACAAAACACAACGATTTAAAAAATTACAATGAATAAATACAAATATATATTTTACAAAACGTCGTATTTCCCATGAGTTTCATATTTCTAACAACAACTACATCCTTGAATGTTGATACAAAGATTCTGTTGGCAGACTGCTACGAGCATTTATATTCCTGACTATATGTACATGAAACTGTATTATTATGACGAGGAACCTTGAAACATTTGCCAAGACTTGTGTTGCTACAGCGCTGAGTATACTACCAAAGTCAATAATATTGCGTCATATGTGTGTGGAAAATGTGCATTTGGAAAATGTGCATTTTTTACATAACGCTTAAATACCGGTTCTAGAATAACCTTGAAAATTCCTCGCTCTTGTCACGAGCGATGTTACTTTAGATATATCTGTATGAAGGATTATAGATGAGTGTATATTTTTATATACATTTTGTACTGTTTTTATGTCAGTTCTAGATTGATGTCTGTCTGTGCCCTTTGGGATATTATTGGAAACGTTCAACCTAAATAAAATTGTATGCACAGCAGAAACAGCAGAAACAACAGCAGTAATAAAGACTAAATAAGGTTTTAAGTGGATGGACAATTCTACAGTTTCTAATAAATTCACAACTACTACCATTACCATTGCATGTACTACTACTACTACATACTACAACGTACTACGTACTACTACTACTACTACTACTACTAGCACTATTATTATTATTATTATTATTATTATTATTATTATTATTATTATTATTATTATTATTATTATTACTTTTATTATTATTATTATTTCTGTTATTACTGCAACTACTACCACTACTACTTCTACTACTACTACTACTACTACTACTACTACTACTACTACTACTACTACTACTACTACTACTACTACTACTACTACTACTACTACCACTATTATGATTATTTTAATTAAATTATTATTATAATTATAATTATTACTACTACTACTACTGCTGCTACTACTACTACTATTACTACTTTTACTACTGCCACTACTACTGATTGCACTGCCACTTCCTCAACTACAACTTCTATAGAAATAAATTAAAACAATATTACCGACGACCACATTAACGACATCTTACACCATTAACAAAATCAACATTTCGAGAGCATCATCTACACTACGAAAATATCGGCTGTTATAGCAGTATCCTCAAGAAAAGCAGTAATTATTCAATCAGAAACACCAACAGAGAGAGCAACAGTGCAAAACAGAAAAAAATATGCATAATAATTATACCAATATTACAAAATTACAACATCATTATCCCTCTTGTAATTAAAACACACATTTAACATACACACATTTAATGTAATTAGGCTATTTTTTTTTCCTTTATCACCTCGGACATTGCTTTATCAATGCCCAATGTGTAAAACCTGTCCCGCACATCCGGGCGGACTACTTTTTAACTGCCTAAATCCCATGTCGCACTTGGAATTCCAAACATGGTCAAATCGTAAAATAAATAAGACTTTAAAGGGACACAACGGCTTATAAAAATACAATAGTTTAGAAGGAGTTAAGAATTTAGAAGGATCCCGTCGTTTTTGTTTCACTAATGTAAAATGACGTCACATGTAGCGACGTAAAGTTCACACGTGATATATCTGTGTCAGTTGGTAAACACGGGTCTAAAGCAACAGAACTTGGTGTTTTTATATAAAATGTCCAACGTTTACATGTACAGTCTGGATTTAGTGCGATGTGCCATTGGTCTATTTTTTCTCGATTTCTGTCGAGGCGAACATTGTAAAATGAGATTCAAATCCAATGGTCCATCGAAACTTCAGTCTGTTGACTCTGTAGGCCCTATCCCACCTATCCATGGTTTAGTTTCAGTTTGATTAAACGGCGATGTTCTTGCTATGGAGAGGTCTCGGCTACAAGTAAGTTAAACTTTATGCACGTTTCTTACGGATCGTTTTTCATGATGGGTTCTTAATTTTGCTATATTTCTTTAACGCGTAGAAAACTATAACACACACTCAAACGCGAATTCCATTTTCGTAAAACAAAATACATCTTTCAATTAAACAACACTTTTCGACACGCTATGCGATTTAGATTTGTCTCAACCTCGTGCGATGCCATTTTCTTTATTCAACACTACCGTTGTATTCTCTATATAAATTATTAATTATAAAAATACAAACACACCTCGTAGACAACTAATAAGAAAACAGATCTTAGTATGCAATAACCCCGATATTGGATGCTTTCAGTTTTCCGTGCTATATGTGTTTCCTTTCATTTATAAATATAGGACAAACATTGTACGTATGAAAATATTAATGACTAGTACATCTAAAAGATGAATTTAATACGCCTTTTTATTTAAAAAAGTTCATGTTAGCATTCTTTCTTTTCATTGAAAAGTGTATCGAATAATTAATAGAGACGATCTTGATTATTAACAATATTAAGAGTAAAATCATATTTATAAAATCATTTATATTGCTCACATGATGCCCTTATTCCTCAACTCTATTTGTCACCGGCGCGCCTCAGAACTATCTGCGACCACATTAACAATGTATGGGGATTTGTCAACTAAGGTAATTCCAATATATATAGTGGTGAGTTTTAAAACTGTAATACTACTTGTACTGGACACCGAGTTTACTACTTACCCTCCCGCAGCGGACTTACAGTGGGAAGGTCTTCCAGCTGACCTGTGGTGGTTCTATCCAGACATTTGAATGGGATCATCCTCCACAAAACTAGATGGACGACGCTATAATGATCATGAATGTTCGCTTCGATGTATTTAAAAACAAAAACAAACTTCTATGGTGTGTTTTAAACTTCTAAATTTAATTCAAACAACGACTACTGTTTGCAGTTGTGTTATCATCATTTATAAATCATGTTATACTCGCCAATCGCTGAAAATAAATTGCAATTGACAATCTGATTGAAAAACACATGTCTATTGATCATTTCTATTGATTTGTATCGAAGCTCGTCTGAGAGCAATTTCCTTATGGTTTCGCAGATCAAATATGGTTGACATGGTACAGTGGTTGCAATACGTTCCGATTTCAAAGTTACTGTTGTACTCAGGGATTTCATAATGCAAAGCTTTATCTTAGCACCAGGTCAAGTTTATTGGTGTTATCATTCAAGTTTAAAAATTGTCCGAGAACATGTCAAATAATATGTGTACAGAATCTTTTAATTACAATCATTTCTATCTTAATAATTACTATGAAGCCACCTTAGTGTCTTGATTCTAATCAGTAATGAGGCATTTGATTAGTGGTATTGGAAGTAACCCTTTCTTTTTATATGTGTTGTTGTTGTCAGTTTACGTCATTTTTAAAAAAATAATTTAGCCTTTAAGCAGCAAACCGGTGACCGTCCGAAACAAGACAATGCTTTAATCAATCAGCTTTGTATTACAGAAAAATCGACATTTTCTGGAAATATTGACTCTGCTGGGACGGGTAAGGTATGTGGGAATTCCTCTATGGAAAAAGAGAAAATAATAATTCTCATTTATATTTCTTTCCGCAAAATATAAAACGAATGCATTTGCAAAAATACAATTATAAATATTGTCTAAAATTCATATTAAATATTAGATTTGTAAAGACAAATAAGACATTTGTCAAGTCTTCAGCTTTTTTAAGCATTTGTACATAACAATGACGTAAATGCAGATTGTAAAAAGATTGTAAAATTTTTAATTTATTTGTTTATTTATTCCCGTGCAATATTATTATTCTTTTAAGAGAATTTCCTGCTAAAATCAATTCAAATGGCATACATGACGCAATCTAGTTTATATATGTTTTGCTATTATCAGCTAAAAGTTCGCGGATCATTTCAAAATAATTACGTTTATTTTAACTGCATTACGTTGCCTCACACGAGTATTTCTAATGAAGATCTTGATTGAGAAGACTCTTGTCCTAACACCACATCTCATTTCGCATACAGGAAAATTTTATACATGACGCAATATCACTACAGAGTTCTTTAAGCAATATAAGTCTGCATGTCATTGCAAGAAGATGTCTTTCTGGTTTTATAGCTTAAATTAGCTCAAGGTTAGTCTATATAAGGAATGACACGTCACAACAAGATTTTCTCATTAGATATTGCAACATTTCATTAAAAAAGCCCATATTTCGTAATCATCTAATAATTAAAGAGAAGAAGGATGGTCAATCAGAAATAGCTTAGACTGCCACCAATTAATTTAAAGTAACAATATTTAACAACAGAACTGCAACAACAACAATGACAAAAGCCAACTTCAAAGACGTAGATCTCAAAACGTTTACTGCCTACATCGGCGGGTCCTAAATTATTCTAACGGTTTTATGTAAGCTGTTGCTTAAGGAACTCCCTTTCTCATTGTATAGGTAGCGAGAATTTCTCTAGCCAATTAAAATCAAATTAATAGTTTACCGTGTGGATAAATATGTATTGTGGGTACATGTATATCATGGAATTTGATAATTTTTACAGCTTCCGAATACAAAATAACACCATGTGATCGAGTTTGGTAGATAAACAAATAGATAAAATGATTTTGGGGAAGTAAAACACATCATTAAAATCAACATGAGAAAATGAATTATGCGTATTAAATAAACATATTTCTTCAGCAAATAAAACGCTTAGTTCTCTCTTTTGAACTTTCAACATATGATAACTTATCTTCCTTAAGACAATGTATACCTTCATGTACAAATTTATCTTTTTACAAGGCATATTCCTATTATTATCTTTATTATCATTATCTATTATTTATCATTATTCTAATGCACTTGTATAACCAGCTAATTTATTTCTCAATGTATGTGTATATTCTTCAATTTGATGGACACATGAAAAGAAAGCTTCCACTACAACATGAGTTTATTTTAACATAAAGAGAGCCTGAATAAAACCAGGCGCGTAGCTGCCTATACGCGAGTACGCAGCTGAATCCACATTATTTTGACAAAAAAAAATTTTTTTAGTAAAAACAATGTGGTTTGAAATTCAGCCGCGTTCGCCAGATCTGATAATTACCACACTGAATACTTTATAAATCATATAGCCTAAATCGTACACCATACCGTAGTATTTTTTTGAAAAGTTGTCGGCCTTTGCAGCTCTTCAAAGTCGGAAGTTTGCACGCGCCGTATTTTCGAAATGTAAACAAATGTTTACATCGAGTTCTTAAAGAAGTCATCAGCAGAATCAGCGATAGAAAAGAGGTAATTATAACTAAAATGTTACTATGTATGCCTAGTGTTTATTTGTTTCGGTCTGTTTGTTGAGTAATGACATGTTTGACCATGTCTGTAAACCGATTCTAGCGAGACTGACAACATTTTGAACTAACCAACCTGAATCAGTGAATTCATGATGCAAATGTGAAAAATTCTGGTGCATTTGTCGTATTACTCTGCATTTTTGAAATAGTTCCTTCTTGGAAGATTAGTTATATTGATACATGGAATTTTTATGAAAAAAACATTTCTGGTAAACACAACGCTCGTCATTTTTTCATCTACGGAAGCGCATAAAGGTCAAAAGTATTCCGATTTCATACATGTACGGAGCCACAATTTATTCTTCCAGGTTCTAATTACGCAAGAAATATGGCACAGAAGAGAATTGACAGCTTCTTCAGCGTATGTCCAAAAACTGGGCTGTCTGAAAAAGGCACCGATGCAACCGGGCCTAGTACATGTATGTTTACTTTAACATGCTTTTAACATAAAAAGCTACAAACAATAGTCAGTACATGTTAAGTTATACATGTATAGTTAATGATGACAACAATTGTAACTTTTAATTTTGTTTAAACTTTTCAAGATTCAATGACAGTATGATTTCAAATTTTTACATTACATTCATTGCAATCCATGCTTTAAATATTCGAAATCAAATTGATTCTATAGTCAATTTTATGCACCAAAAATTCTAACACTTGTCCAAGTATCGTCATATGTATTCCATATGTATATTTATAGCGCCCGGTACGTCTGGTGTGAAGGAGGGTCCTGAACCTATGACTTTAGATAAAGATGAGCTCGTGGGGATTGCGTACAGTCCCGATGACTTGTACCCTGATCCAGCAAGGTTTACAAAGGCTTCAGATGACTCGATAAAAGTTAAAGTGCTGCAAAACAACAAAGAATGGGTCAAAACTTTTAAGTTTCCGTCAAGGTAAACTGATTCTGATTCATTTGATTTAAAGATGTGAAGTTATAACGGTTGCAGATCAATAGAAAACCAGTATTGTATAAAAAAATACCGTTAAAATCTCTAAACACAGTCCCGAGGTCTCAAAATCGATGGTTTATGTTGAGGTCTTTTTGTGAGTGGTACATGTGGGAAAATAGACGCAAGCCCGTCTCTTACCACTCGATTGTAAACCCATATTAAATAATATACTGCTTCTTCCACTTCCACACATTATAATTATATTAGCGCGCTATGACATGTTTACTATATAATTAAGACGAATAAAGTATAGTGAATATACTCATATATCTGATAACGTTATTGAAGTACCAGTATCATAAGTATACTAGTAAGATACTAGATATATACTATTAAAATGGAATCATTTGCTTCCCTGCTTTCCGGATTTCTACGTATTTGGTGGCAAAATTGTTCCATTTCAAGTTCGTACACTATTTCTTTATTTTATTATTTCAGTATTGAGTATGGAACGAAGCGTCAGTTCTCGGTAGATTGGCTAGAGAAGTATGACTGGCTTCGATATTCAGTTTCCGAGAATTCAGTGTATTGTGCTCCCTGTATTTTGTTTGGTGCTTCATCTCCAAATGAGAAAACATTCATCAATACCCCAGTATCAAAATGGTCTAATCTTGGAAAGTACATCAAGAGACATACCGAGCCTGGTTCGAGTCATCATAGCTGCTGCGCTAGTGCTAGTAGTTTTATGAAAATCATCGAAGGGAAACAAGCAAGCATTACAGCACAACTGTCGAGAAACAAAGTCGAAACTGTTGCTAAAAATAGACAGTTGCTTAGATCTGTTATAGAGGTCATCATTCTGTGCGGTCGACAAAATATTCCACTTAGAGGTCATGATGACAACAATAGTAACTTTACTGTCCTGTTGAAAGACAAGGCCAACAGGGATGAAATCCTGAAAACACACCTGTCCTCTAAATCTAAGGTTACTTACACTTCGCCTATGATCCAAAATGAATTAATCACTTTGTTGGGAAATAACATAAAAGGCAAGATAGTTCAGCAGTGCAACGATGCTATTTGTTATTCATTTCTTGCAGATGAAGCTACTGACGCGAGCACTATGGAACAAATTGCTATGTGTGTAAGATATTATTCTGAAACTGAACAGGACGTGCGTGAAGACTTTGTGGGCTTTGTGCAAGCAGAATCTACAACAGGAGAGGCTCTTTTTAACAAGTTTATTGAGGGGCAGCGGGACGCAGGATTAGACATCTCCAAGATGAGGGGACAAGGGTATGATGGGGCCAGTAATATGTCTGGTTGTCATCGAGGTGTGCAAGCTCGGGTCCAGCAAGTAGTTCCCCAAGCAATGTATGTGCACTGCAAAGCCCATAGCCTTAATTTGTCAATTGTGCATGCCTGTAAAGAGGCACTCGTCAGAAACTTGTTGGACACAGTACAACAAATCGGATTTGCTTTCAAGTACTCTGCCAAACGTCTTTTAGCTTTCAAAGAGGAGCTTGGCAACGATCCCGTGGCACAGGAAGAGATGCAGAAGAGAACACGTCTTCAAAGTCTGTGTGAGACGCGATGGGCTAGTCGGGCTGACGCACTTTACACTTTCAAAGCTGCATACACATCAATTGTAAGTGCACTGGAGGTGCTAAAACGAGAGGGAGACTCAAAAGCACGGAGCTACAGATGCAGTATCCTTGGGTTCGACTTCATCATCTCTCTAGTTGTGGTTGAATTCGTCCTCCAGGGTGTTATGCCTCTAAACTAGCTGCTACAGAAGCAGAATATCGACTTGATCGAAGCAGCCAAGGAGAGTCGAGTTCTTATAGCCACATTTCGTGCAGAGAGAGCCGATGATGCTGTGTGGGATGGGCTTTACGACAAAGCAGTTGCCATGGCAGAAGACCAAGGAGTCGAGCCTTCAAAGCCTAGAACAGCTCGACGCCAACAGCACCGTGGCAACGTGCCTGCCGACTCTGTTTCGGAATACTGGAAAAGAGCATTGTTCTATCCATTTCTTGATCATCTAGTTGTGGAACTAGAAGACCGTCTTGTATCCAGCAATGAGAGGTTTAAGGCTCAATATCTCATCCTAAGCCTTCTTCCTGAGCTCAGCCGAGATCACGAGGATTCCATCTTCCAGGAGTATGAGAGTGACCTCAGTGGGGATCGGGAAGCCTTCCGAAATGAGGTTTCTCGATGGAAAGTAAGATGGGAGCTGGAGGGGACAAAACCCTCAAATCTTACTGACACATTGAAGGCTACGAACAAGACTCTGTATCCAGACATCTTCACCTGTCTAGTTGTACTAACTACGATGCCAGTGTCTACCGCTACCGCCGAGAGGCAGTTTAGTATCATGAGACGCCTGAAAAACTACATGAGATCAACGATGCTCACAGAACGGATGTCTGGACTAGCCCTGTTGCACGCCTACAGACACATGGAAATAGATATTGATATTATCATTAACGAGTTTGCGGCCATCAAAGGCCGCAAGTTAGACTTGCTGTGAAATGTAGACTAGTTGAAATAAACGAAAGTAAAGCTATTCATCTCCATTTTTATGCTAAAATAAATGGATTTTCGTTGGTCAAGAAAGCTCTCGGAGGCCCCAAAACGCACCAAATTGCACCATTTATTTCAAAATTTTCAGGGGGGGGGGGGGGGGGCATGCCCCCTGACCCCCCTAGATTATTTTGAATCCACATTCTTTATAGGCTAGCTACGCGCCTGAAAACATAACATAGATATATTAAAAGTGTACAAAGTTTACATCCCTTTCAAACAATCGCAGTTACAATATATGATAAATCTGTCTCTGTGAAAGGATGTTATATTTTAACTATACATTATACAAGTATGTGAACCCAGGAAGAGTAATAGAACGTAAGGGTCACTCTAGACAGCTAACGTCTAATTTCTGATATTTGTTTTATGCAATTCACATTTTATCTACAATTTTATCTACAACATATTTCCTGTCTTTGCCAATTATAAGTCGACATTGATATAAAACGTCAATTTATATTATCTATCATGTTAACTGCAAATGTTTTTTGTTGTGTTAAATATGTCGCTTAGAAATTATGTTAGCGTCGTAAGTCAAGGATGTCAACACATTTCAATATGTTCTTAATGTCACCGAGTTTTGTTAAATTCCAGAAATCTATTTTAAACTCACGTGAGAGTAAACAGTGTAATGTCTCAGGGTAATATTATGGTTTGGCCATCTATGTACATTTAGGAACTTAACACAGAAAAAATATTGGGCGTTATAAAAACATACCAGAGATATGCTGAAACAACCCCCGCATATTGTCGCTCCAGGAGTATATTGATGATGCCAGATACTGACAACATGTCTACTCTGCTCAATCGTTCCTCAAGATCTCTGCTTTACAGCACGTGTTGCTTTTAGAAATAGAAAGCTCAGATGCTATAAGAAAGATAAAAGTACCATATACATGGATGGTCTACATGAGTATGTAAATACCGCTTACCTCTGTAGGAATGTAACGAAGAAGAGAAGAAAAAGAAAAGCAAAAGACAGAAGCGGCAAAAGAAGGATAGAAAAGAATATGAAGAAGGGGATGATGATGATGATGATGATGATGATGATGATGATGATGATGATGATGATGATGAGTGGTGGGTGATGGATGATGATCATGAAGATGATCATGATGATGATCATGATGATGATCATGATGGATGATGATCATGATCATGATGATGATCATGATGTTGATGATGATGGATTATGATGATGACGGTGGTGATAACAATGAAGATGTTTGTGATCATGATGGCGATTATCTGTGGGAGAAAATAAGCCTTAATTTACAAATAATCCACAACATAATCAACAAACGACATGATGCCCATCCTTAGAAGTGAAGCATAAAAGCGGATTAATTTTTCGTAAAATTTTGTCTTTATATGGGGGAACATACGATAAATACATTCTGTGCTTTTTAACATTTTTAGAAAAGATACAGCAACAAACAATAACAGTCATTTTAACGACATCTAAGATTTACAGGTGGAGAAAAGAAAAAACGTTTACTAATGGAGAAATACCCAAATAAAATGTTCTGGTACAATCAACGGCATACCAGTTCGATAAACAAAAAAGTATTCTGGACTATCATCAGCATTATTTAAACTTACTTGTCATCGGTTATTACCAATCGACAACTCTGTGTGTTCCGTACGTTATAATCAATCGACGAAAGTGGTTCACCTATTTACGTTATCAACAACTAGTAACTGACTGTGACCAAATGGAATTATTAAGCCGACTTGAACACCAAGCTGTTCGCCATAGAACACCGACACTTGAATGTGGATTGATGAAAATAAATATCAAAACGGCCGTGTTTCTGTATTCTGAAGACGGTTAAATGTCATAGGCACAATTAAAAAAAGATTTAAAAAACTCGTCATTATCATTTCAATTTAAATAAGTATATTAAATAAATAAATAAATAATGATAATAATACAAAATCAGAATAAACAATGTCATAGTTAAACTACGTTGTAGGTAACGATAAACAAGTTTGTTTGTTTTTTATTATTCGTCTTCTCATTCCACAACTGTATTACTACACCCAACGACCCCTCAGAAAAAAGAAAGTATTAACAAGGGAAAGAAAGAAATAAAAGAAAGAAAGAAGGAAGGAAGGAAGGAAAGAAAGAAAGAAGGAAAGAAAAAAGGAAAGAAAGAAAGAAAGAAAGAAAGAAAGAAAGAAAGAAAGAAAGAAAAGATCCTCAAATATGCACGTGCTATACCAAAGAAGCAGTAATTTATATACGTGACATAAAATGGTATTTTAAGCTATGGAAATGCTAGTGCAATTTCGACTTAAGAGGTTTAGCAATTATATAGAAGTTCTCTCCAGGGAACTCATTCTCTGATCCAAGTGCTGCCGACGGACGACGGAATATCAAACAGAGAGCCGAGTTATTTAGAAGACAACGGCGGGTGACGAAACAACCTGAGGAGTTTCTGATATATCCAGTGCCTTTCGTAACTACTCGGCATTTTCGGGATAAGGCCTGAATACGAAATGGTCGAAGTGTTCCGAGTGATCCGGAGCTTTATCTCTGGACTAAGCTTCTCCCTGTGTTTTTGCGATGATTGTTTAGGAACATATATGAACAGCATAGTTCACTACATGTGATTTAAACTTTGCCTTCCTAAACCACCGACTGGGAAATCCGCTTATCAGGAATAACATTTCATTTCCGTCTCTAATACGATTACAAATTCGAGAAGATTTCTTATGACCACACCGCGTGAGAAAATGCCGCATATGGTAGATCTTCATAATATTCTAAAAAGTTTTATCGAGATTTTATTCAGACAGAAAATAATGTGTAAAATATAAATGTAGAAATTGCCAGTTATCATGTCATTCGTCAAGTTTATTTCGTAGAAATGGCCGAGGTGTTGTGAGTGGTTATTGTTTGTGCCATTCAGCTATTTACCATGTGTATAACGTATCGACTGTGGCAATTTTGAACCACGTGGGTTAAGCAGGTTTTATTATCACCTGTTAGCAATGCTGTACGATGGTTTTTGGATTATTATTCGTTCAATATTTCTTAAATAAGTTCATTACAAGATTTAGTTCCATTTTTAAATGAATTGTTTTGTACATGTAGATAAATGGTGCATCATATGTAATGTTCATGTGAAGGGAAATTTTTGATCATATTGACAGCTCACTTTAAGTCAAGGATTTCAGGAGTTGCCGTTCGATAGATAAGCTATATAGCTTTCATGAAAATGCACACGACCCGATTGGACAAAAATATTGTTTATATGAATATACACCCAGCCCGATTGGACCAAAATATAATTTACATGTAAATAAATCAGGCCAGATTGTACCAAAATATAGTTTACATGAAAAAACGAGGGCTAGGTTGGCCCAAAATATAGTTTACATGAAAATACACCCGGCCCGATTGGACTAAAATATAGTTTACATGAATATACACCAGGCCCGATTTTACTAAAATATAGTTTGCATGAAAATACACCAGGCCCGATTTGACTAAAATATAGTTTGCATGAATATACACCCGGCCCGATTGGACCAAAATATTATTTACATGAATATACACCCGGCCCGATTGGACCAAAATATTATTTACATGAATATACACTCAGCCCTTTTGGACCAAAATACTGTTTAAATGAATTTACACCCGGCCCGATTGGACCAAAATATAGTTTATATGAAAATACACCCAGCCCGACTGGACTTATATGTCACCAAAAATATATACGATGTGAATCATTATGCATGTTTAATATGTAAACAGTTCTTTTATACGAATATTGTGAATAGTGCAGACATATTGAATAATGTACATACACACAAATGGTAAAGTATTTTAGAGACAGTGAGCTTATCTGCTTTTCATACAAGCTATACTGAATAATATAACTATAATGTGTGCTGTAATTTGTATCCATCAAACCTATTTCATGTAAACTCAACGTATATTAAATGATGAACGTTTATAATTTATAAAATGCCAACCGGATCAACATACAATTATTTTCTATTTTGTCCCAATATTTCTCCAATCGAATTTTGTAGTTGTTGCTGATGTTAAATTATTTTCCACTGCTCTTTGCATGTTATGTGTATGTTTTGCTCTGGCATTGAGGAGACAATATACATATTTATAGAGATTTGTAAATCTTTATTAGGTTACCAAGGTATACATTCCTCTGTGTCTGTACGTATTAAAAGTAAGACAGCGGTGCATTTTAACAAAACGTTATTAATGTCCATGATAATTGACATTTCTTCAGGAAAATCCTGTAACAAATTACGTTATTACATTGAACACAAATTTTGATATCCGTGCTCGTTTTACCATGATGCAGTTTTAGGGGAAGTAACTCCATTTGAGTAAACGCGTGCATATGAAAAGAGTTGTCTATCTTACAACCGGTCGTACTCTATTTCTCTGCTGGCATATTAAAAAATTCTGAACAACAAGATGCTACTGATAATACAGTGGAGCGTGTCGAATTTATATAATATCATATAACGCTCTATGATTTTATCAATGGGCTGTCAAAACTTCCTTGTTAAATAGTCTACCTGTGTTGTGTGATCAAGAGAAACTGATGATTATTTTTATGATCAAATAGTCGTTTAATTGAAATCTTTCCTGGACCAACATCACCAATGAAGGTAATTGTTCACTTCATTTTAATATTAAGACATAATATAATAAAATTAATGGCAGAAAATGATGTTTCCATTATATACTGTCAGTTGTGTCTTTCGTCAGTTAGAAAAATCGGCTTACTGTAGCCTAGAGGTAGAGAGTAGGCCCCAAACTAGTAACGTTGTATACACGTGTGTTTAAATGTTAAATAGTCGTCCTTCGGTCGAAACCAGATCGGTCTGTGTATAAGAAAAATGGGCACGGAATACTTGCAAATAATGCTGACAATAAAACGTTCTACACAGAATCGGTCATTACATTAGTGATTAGTGTACTTTACATGCGATTTACAAACGTTCATTTGCAGGAATAAAGTATATAACATCTATTTTACGACGGGGAAGCACAAATCAGCCCAAAGCGGCTAGCCCTAGCTGCGAAGTGTCGTAGTATCGAGATGACTAAAATCGAATGACGTCAGCGCCTATGTATGGAATGAAAGATCCTCGGCTTCGGGTACAGAATCCCAAGGGTTCACGTAAATAAGAATCGAAAAAGGACATATTTTCAGGATCAAAGTAAATACATAGTTATAACGGCTTCAAGTAAACCGTGTATTGATTAGTAATAAATTGTTAGCGGGACGTTTCAATTAACTTCTAAGCGAGACATGCACTTGTACCGGACCTGGTATTGCAGACGATAGCGCGTAGGCTCCAAGAACGGAACCTGACCGAGACATACCAAAGTCCTTAAAAATGATTGTGCCAACGGTCCCTTGCTAACGATAATGCAAATATAAAGGAAGTTCCACGACTTGTTGGCCCGGTGTCAGAATAATGTGACTGGGTGTGGTATCATGCCAGGTGTTCACGGCATGCTATACACAGTGAAGGCAGCAATATATCTGCTTCAAGTGGACACCGTCTCCAGATAACTGAAATACTTTAGTGGGACAATAAGCCCTATATACAAACAAAATACACTTACCTAAAGAACCCGTATGCTGATATGAAAATGCCAATGATCTGGACCAGCTGTAGACAGGTCTTAGTCGATAAGCCATCAAAATAAAATAATTTTGGCGCTTTAAGTTAAGCCATTAACGTTTGACATTAACATTTACAATCATCATTTACAGTGAACGTGTTGTGAAGACAGCTGGCGCTAATGTAAAATGGGTTGTGTATTATAAACAAAATACTGTGAAATGGTAAATGATAATAATGACAAAAACAAAGCAACTCTCACAGATGTAACCAGCCAATGCAATTATTCGTATCTCATTTGAAATCAAACGCAACAAAAATGGCGCATTAACACCTTTTGTTGTAAATTCTATTGACTTTAAAGCGACATGGCCACGGCTTTTACGTAAATACAAATAGAACAAGACGGCCCGTACTTCATACATGTTTCAATTATTGTGTCACTATCTAACCAATCAGGGTATTGTTTATTACTGACGTATTCACATGGCGTAATGACCGCCTGTCTCAGTTGAACATACATATGTGCTTGTTTCTGAGCTTAAAGCGGGGGATGGGTGTGGGGCGTTGAAATAGCGTTCTGAACACCAGTGCTCTTTACCTTTCAGAAATAGACGGTCATATGGGGACAAAAATAGCCCCGACAAGATGTCAGCCAAACCAAAAGACCTTGATACACAATCTATATATATATATATATCTTCTTTCCTAAAGTGACGAAAATGTGATGCAAATGGAAAAAAATACAATTGACAAGCGTTTCGAATCTTTTGATCTTAACAACTCGAAGGCAAAACAATCTTTGGAAAAACAAAATATTAATATATAATCCAGTGATCACATGTAACTTTGTATATTATTCCTCAAAGAAAATTTTATTTTTTAACAAATATCAATAATGCAAATGTGACCCAATGTGACCAAGTTGTTTTATATATCTAGGCGTCCGATGGTATGGACCAACGATTTTTTTCTCAAGTAACGAAATAAGTCATTGTTACCTGAAAAGGTCCAGCAAAATAATGTTCACTGAAGCCCTAGATCTGTGTGAACAATCAAGCGCAAATCTTCCCTCATCATTGCAAACAGGTATTTCCTATCGGAGCCACGCTGCAGAGATAGCTATTTTTATTTTAAAAAATCACAGGACGGCTTACTTTTAAAGATCATTTCTATCGACATCCTAGACATCTGCTCCAACGTATCAAATTTTAGTTTTTAATATCAATTTTCAGCAGAGACCACTGTCGTGTTATTATTGATTTAGAAATAATGAACATCGAGGGTGTGATTTTGGCTGTTAGTACTTTACCTATATTAAAGCATACGTTTATGCATAAAATATGTCCAAATTCTCTAAAGTAGAGGTAACATAATGTTACCTGTATTAAATATTGGCAAATACCACGTTTACAAGTTGTGTAACTTTATACGAGCCATGGCATGGCACGATGCTATTATTAACTTTCAATTAAGAAATCTTACAACTTCCAGATGAATGAAGTAACAGCCGGTTATTAGGTTGGTTGTCTGACATTTATTTGCACATTAATTATCAACATTAATTATTAAAACCAACGTTTCCTTACAGACATTTAATTGAATAAAACAGATGTGAATTAATGCTTATAAAATACAAAAAAAAAAAATATAAATAAATTAATTAATGTAAAAATACTTTTACAATTAATTAGTAATAATAAATCTTATTTTGACATAATTAAAATATTGTTACATGTATAAAGGTTGTTGAAAACGATACCAAATTTAAGTAATTTAGTTTAATTTTGGTTAAGAAATCCGACTAAGGTAAGTACCAGCATCAACATTTTAGCACCACCATACGTATATTGAGCACTGTTGAATACTTTGCATACCTTGTATATGGAGTACTTTGCAATTGCATGTGGTGTTTTGCAATATTATAGGGTACTTTTTAATTTTCTTGCGAAAGACCCCGCAATATACTCAAAAAGATAGTGGTACGACGTTTTTGTTTACACCAAAAGGCTAAATGAGTCCAATCTCAATTTCTTTATATAAAGCCGCGTTAACAATGTAAGAATACGTGTTATCCCTAAGAGTTCTTTTACAAAGAAATTTACACGCATGAGTGTATTGGAGTTAGCTTTCTGCATATTATAAAATACGTTTAAAATAACCCCGAATTACGCAAGGATCCATAGTTCTATACTATTATTAATGGAAATGCGACTCTCTGCAACTTGCATATATATACATAACGAGAATGATATACTTAGACAAAAAATCAGTAATAACAGGCGTTTGATGCATAAATATCAAGCCAAGTATCAGCTACACGGTTTCTTTAATTTTCAAATGACACCTGCGATAAAGCAAACACATGGTCTATTGGCGAAGCCTTGTAGGTAAATCGTGGGTGCAGGGTTTAAACCGTGGGCTATAAATAGATTTCAGGGCAATAATGAGAAACAGGTACCCTCTTCGGGTATGTGCCGATATGTTGACATTCTAACCGTCCAGGTAAATGTATGGGTATTCGACAATGGGATCAGCAGTAGATTTGGGTTACAATTTTCTGTGTTGAGGTTGTTTTCTCGAAAGTAATTGATAACATTTAGGCTAAAATTGTTTGTTTTCTTCAGTAACAGTGAATGTAAAATCGGACTATTTATAGATTGTCTATGATATTGTAGTTGACACCCAGACGCATGGTTCGACGAATATAAGGTAGGTGATTACATGTCGTGTAGTTTAGATAATGTGCATATGTGCATACAAGGCATGAAAATATATGCTGTCATATGTCGCGTTTGGATTCTTGTTTGTGCTTGCACGTTGACATTTGCGTTATGTGTCTGCGTGCGTGTTTGTGCGCGAGCGAGCGTTCGTGCGTTCGTGCATGTGTGGTCATTTACTTGCAGCTTTCGTTTGACTTAAAGTATTTTTCATTTTTGTTTGTGCCAATGTAACTTCATTTTGTTTGTTTGTTCGTGTGTCTGACTGCTCTCAAATACTTATTTCTTATGTACATACATGTCATAGAAAAAGATGTAAAATATGTACGTTAATAAATGAAACCCTTCTGCACACAACTTTATTATATAATTATTCATCATCATCATCAGCAGCAGCAGCAATACCATCATCGTCAATATCATCATCATCACCATAATTTTCATCATCATCATCATTATCATCATCGTCGTCGTCGTCGACGGTCGTAATCGTCATAATAATCATCATCATTATCGTCGTCGGCATCGCCATCATAGGCATCGTCGTTGTAATCGTCGTCGTCGTCGTGGTCACCATCATCATCATTGTCGCCGTCGGTGTAATCGTCATAATCATCCTAATGATCATAATCATCAACAGCAGCAGCGTCATCGCCATTATCGTTGTCGTCGACGGTCGCCGCCATTATCGTCTTCGTCATCGTCATGGTCGGCGTAATTATTATAATCATCATCATCATCATCATCATCATCATCATCATCATTATCATCATCATCATTATCATCATCTCAATCATCAACAACAACAACAACAACAACAACAACAAAAACACCTTTTTTCTTCTTTCTTCCCTCTAATTCTTTATCATCATCGTCTTCATTCTCATTATTGTTGATATACGAGCAATTAACACACATCTCTGTCATTGTCCCTTCAAGAGAGTTATTGTACTTTAACGCCCGGAGTATTTTATATAATCATTCACCCACACACGGATAACGTTAAAACAAATACATAGTCAATCCTTTATTAAAGACAACCCATACGGCATGATTAAATAGGTCTCTTAAGACAGGTGTCCTTTTAATGTAGTTTATTGCATGTACTCGTATGACATAAATATACATAGCAAATTACAAAGCGGAGGGGGGGGGGGCGTGGCGTAGCGGTAGAGTCGCCGATTTGTAACTCCTCTGACTGCTTAGCCTCTCATCCCTTGGGTTCGAGTTCCGTTCGGGGCAGGGGACTCAATGTAGGAAGGTCTTCAAGCTGACTGGCGGTGAGCCGTTGGTTCTACCTAGACATGTGTCTGGGGTCTTCCTCCACCAAAAAGCTGGACGTTGCTAAAATGATCATAAATAGTCGCTGCAGTGTATTTCAAAAATCAAATCAAAATGACAAAGTTAACGTAAATTATTCTGTACCTTGGATCTTTGTTTAACTTGTTAACAATAATATTAAGGATACGTAAGGAACATAGAAGAAACCAAACAAAATGTTACATAGTAAATATTGAAGATTAAATCAAGAAAAGAAATGTTTATGATTAGTTCTTATATATTATGAGCTGCTTGTATAGGATATAAACAGATTCAGAAAGATAGATAAAATTGTAGAAAATGCAGCGAATTATGATTTGTTTAATAATAAGAATATTACACAAATAGTTGTTTTCTAACACAAAAATACGTGTTATTTACAAAGTTTAATGAAGGAAAATAAGTCTAAAATTAGTGTTTGTATTACTAAGTATTAATTATGGAAATTGAATTATCGTAAAACATCAATTTTGTTATTTGTATGGACAATCTCGTTTGTTATTTAAAACTTGAACTTCACAAATTTTATTTGCATTAATATTGTACTCATTTCGCATCAATGTCAAATTAACCCAAAATTGTAATTTCCTCTAAAGCAGAGTTTCAAGTTCGTATATGAAATTGCTTAGAATTCCTTAGGGCGAGTATATTCATTCTCGGTGTAATTATACGGACAGAAGTATTGGCGAAGATAATTTTTGAAAGCGCTGTCCCCAGTTTGGCTTCATTTCAGCAGTTTCAAATTATTTCAAACTGACAAGATTTTTTAAAATCTTTTTTGTAAAATAAATAACAAAAATAGTAACCGAAAGCATTATTTTACTTAAGAATGAGAAATATAAAAAATAATGAAAAATAGCTGCATGCGGATTTCGAACCATAGAACTATCTATGCAAGGATAGCTCTTAACAACTGAACCATCCAGACATGCCTTTTACAAATATATTTGTTGAACTTGGCTTTATCCTCGTTCTTTTTTGTTTAAAGAACTACAGCCATAGATATTGTGAGAAAGATATAAATACTAAGTGAAGACCAATATTTAGGAAGTAAAAAAGTTTATCGGACTTATTGTTTAACTGAATTTAGCGCATCAATTACAGGAATAGAAGGGTTTGTCTTTATTTTTGTCTTTGCGCACACTAACAGATGGCAGACTCGACCTCCATACATACATGTACCAGCAACACATGTAGACTGCATACATGTACCATTAACACATCTAGGCTACATACATGTACCATCAACACATCTAGACTACATACATGTACCATCAACACATCTAGACTACATACATGTACCATCAACACATCTAGACTACATACATGTACCATCAACACATCTAGGCTACATACATGCACCATCAACACATCTAGACTAAATACATTTAACACCAACAAATCTAGACGACATGCATGTACCGCCAACACATCAAGACTACACACATGTGCCACCAACATACATAGACCACATACATGACCCACGAATGAAAGTGTTATTAAAACTTATAATTTACTTCACAGAAGCACTTTAACACTATTGTAGACTTTTATTACAACAAATTGTTGATATCATTACATGGATTTACAAGTATTATACATGAAAAATAGTCACAAGTGACATAGTAAAGAAGGACATCAAAAGATACGGTATACTAATAACACAGCTAGAATTGCTCATATAAAAAATAAAATAATGATGAAATATGCTGGTACAAACGCAACGATGAAATAAAAATGATAAATAATTACATAAACACATGTTATCATGTCGTTGCATAAAAATATAAATAAAAAATAAATAAATGCATACATATAACATCATGTCGTTTAATTAATACAATTACAAATTTATATAAATGCACACATATAACATCATGTTGTGTTGATACAACTACTGATAATTACATTTCTATAAACTGCTAAAGAAAAGAGGGTGCCAGTCCAATGTCTGCTCGAATTTTTGAAGTATGACGATTTAAGAAAGCACACGATCCATATTGTGTGTTTATTGAAAGTTCAGTACCTGCAAATTAAAAAGGAACTAACAAATACAAACGTGACCACTTACATTCAATGACCCCATTGGGGTCCTACCGATATCCACAGTTATCTCCCTTGCGAAGTCAGTTTAGAGTGATTTCCCTTTGGTATTGGGTAGTTCCGGTTTGTTGAGAAAAACGACGATCAGATAAAATATCGAGATTAATCCCTGTGTTCTTAAAGGAATTTCAATTTTCGCTCTATATTCAACGTAGGAAACTGATGCAGAACAGCAGTACAGCCAAAGCTAAGAAGGAAATTATGTATGATAGAGAAAAACTGTTAAAGTCGGAACAGTTTCTCAAGAGACTGTATAGATGGGGTAAATTAAGTTGGTACGTAATCTCGACAGATCGTCCCGTAATACTGGCGTGTTGCGATTAATTTCGCTATTGTTGTCTTTTTTTTTGTTGATGAGCTGCAGATAATTTGTGTAAGCTTTTAATGTAAATGTGCTGGAAGTGAAGTGGTAATTGGAGCATTCGACTATAGTAATGCATTTTTATACTAGTCATGATTGAAATTAAATGTGTGGCATGTAGGGAGTTGGCAACATATGCAACCTATTTTGGTGTGTGTATTTTTTGCTTTTTTTATCCTATTTTCATTAACTCATTGAGCCCTACAGCCAATTAACCAGTCATCCCCTAGAGGCATTTCTCCAGTCATCCCCTACACCTGGTGGGGGTCTTATCTGCCCCTCATGCCTGGTGACACATCTGGTGTGGATTACCGGTCAGTGTAAGATATTGTGGGTGGATGTATACACAACACAATAAACATGTCATTTTGGATATACTCTAAAAGTATATTTTCACATACTTGCAGCACAGAAAGTGCTTTACACAACCGTGTAATTTTTAACACTGTAAGAAAAAAATACTTCAGAAAAGAAAGAAAATGACTGAAATCCGAAACAAGTAAGATTAATAATATCAAAATTAACACAATCTAAATGATTAAAATAAGATATAATTGACCTCGTCAAGTTTTCTTATGTTTATAACGTAAATAGCACTGCTTTATTTAAAAAATTATATAATGAGTAACTTTAAAACAGTCAGCCGTCTTTGATTAAAAGTTGCGATTTACCGGTAGTTTGAAAAAATAACGCTCTTAAACTTCATATTTGATTGAAAACTTCCGCTATTTCCAAGCGTTAGCTTTTGTCTTTTGATCTGTTGATATTTGAAATTATATTATAATTGGATCTGACACAGGTACATATCCGCCGATACATGTGCGTATAAATAGGAATTGTAAAGCTAACAGTAAGGCACATCGCCGTTTTTCTTTGTCTCGACATAATTCATTCATTGTGTTTACATCCGGGTTACATGAAATTCCAATACATACATTTCAGGCCATAAAAACCTTACATGTGACCACGCTTTTTCCTAATCCACAGCTATTTTCAACATAAAATCGGCGTACTCTCAATATAGTTTACTGTATATAACCGAAACCGGAACTACCCAAAGAAGCGCCACCTTGTTCAAGGGAGGTAAATACGTAGCGAAATCAGGGATAACTCCGTATATCGGTAGGACCCCAATCGACAAAGGAAATTATTGTTGATTTATTTGCAATTTAGTAATTTGAATAATCTCGGAAAGAATGACGTCTGTACCATAGTCTTCATTAAACTGACAGTACGAGATTGTGTTGTATTGGTTTTATTGTTACTTTAACATTCGTTATTTAACAAAAGTTACATCAAGCAGTGTCAATTGTAATATTCTGCTAATTCAATCTAATGGGAACCTCGAGTTATTGTTATCTTGCATACAAACAAGGTATTGTCGATTCACGATACTAATAAACAGGGTCCAGTGTATTGTACTTTGAGCCTGTTACCCGCTTCAATCGCAAATTTAAATATTTGTTATCCATTTAATAAATTCTTTATGTCAAAATACATCTAACCCACGAATTTTTAAACAGTTCAAATCATAAATTTATTTATTGTTAACAAACTCAACGAGCTCGCCATAACATATAAGACCGATGAAATGTTTAAGAGTTTGGCCAATTCATAATGCTAGCTATTGACATCGAACTTATAAATTGACGAATACACACTATTGCCTCCCTTAAAGGTGGTAGCCCACAGTTTTTCTATATGAAATGCAAGTTACAATGATTTCTCATAATAGTAAGTTGTCACGTAGTATTCTTAGTTTAAAAATAACTATCTCTGCAGCGTGGCATCAGATAGGAAATATATGTTTACAATGACGAGCTGGGATTTATGCCTGATTGTTCACACAGATCTCGGGCATCATTGAATAACATTTTGCTGGGCCTTTCCAGGTAACAACGACTTTTTCTATATTTGAGAAAGTAATCTTTGGTCAGGACTGTTGGTAATCACCTTTAATTAATGACATCGAACATACAATAAGGTATTGTTATTATTATTGAACCTTCAAACTGTGTACACAACCAGTAATTGATGTATTTGTATGCTTGTATCATAACGTGTATTATAAGCCGGTGGCCTAAATTTACAAAATAAACTTCTGTTCTGTTGTAAAACCGGTAGCAGAGAATATATTTGACATAGAGGTAATCTACAATTACATCTATTGTTATATTATGGCTGAACTTTTTACAATAAGGTCAATTGATGGCCCGACTTGTAATTCCTCTGATTGCTAAGCCTTTCGCCGCGTGGATTTGGGTCCCGTTCGGAGCAAATGCCCTAATATGGCAAGGTCTTCCAGCTGTGCTGCGCTAGTGGTTCTACCCAGACAACTGTCTGGAGTCTTCCCCCGCCAGTAGTATTTGGATTTGGCCATCATAAGCGTGTCAATGAAGTGTATAAAATTAAACTGCTCTACTTAGATATTTTGTAGAAACTTTCTCTGCTTATCTGTTTTGGGTGTACACCATCACAATAGCCATAATTATTGTATAACTATATATCCCAGACAAGCGAAATAAGCAACACCAAACCAACCAGAGCAAACACTCACCAGTACGTCCTTATCAAAACCACACCTACAAAATGTCTTCGCGATGCACATTTACAATTGATTTTACCTTGATCAATCATCAAAGTCTAAGTTGATTATAAATCAATATTTGAGATAAGAAAGGGCTGATACTAGCATACGTCAGTAATTTAAGGTGACACCCAATGTTTATTACTAACACTTAGATTTAATTTGTTAATGGAATAAATAACTATGTTGAGTTTGTTTGTTTCTAGCATGTAGATTGTTGAATATAACGCCAACAAATACGATTGATCGGTCATGCGCAATATAGAACTAAGTCATTAATTTCATTTATGTTATTATGTTATGCTAAATTATTGTACTACGAAACAATACAGAAAAATAGTCTGTCCGCACACTTAGCAACATAATCATTTCGCATAATTAAGATCATATATATTTTCTTCTTTATAAACCTTAGGTCCATGTTAAGGTGTAAAACGTCACACGTTTTGCCTTGAAATCGACATGTATTTAAAGAAAATACCATTTGCTAATTTACAGGTGTTTTTGTGTGTTATTGTTGTTGTTTCCACATTTTAACACGTTTTTTTAAACTTACAAAGGCCGTATATCCTTTATTATATTTCTTGTTGTAGATATCCGACACTGCGGGTCATAAATAACATTGAAGAAAATGTACTTTAGCGTTCCTATTTTCATTTTCCTTTCCTGATACCAAAAGACCTGTGCTTTATTGTTACATGTAAAAAGCTGTATGTACTGTAATTAGATACAACCTGTTTGCCCTAATGATTATTTCGTACTCCACATATATTCTCAACACTGTATACAAGTTTCTATATTTCTCCCTTTGCTACAATGTGTTTGATTAAATTATCAATGCAATGCGGGATATACATGTACCAGATAAATAATGCTTTACTAAAATTACAATTATACAAATGGGTATAATTTTTCATAAAGCATTTTACTGTTGTATATATTTTTCATCATTTCATCTCCTCTTTATAAATTTGCAATACCTTCGCATACTACCCGCATACTTGTCTACTAACAGTAAAGCAATATGAGAGTTTGGCCGGCGGGTCTTTGTTATGCGTCCCACGCAAATGGACGTTCTTTTGAATTTATGATAACACTTGATCAAGATATACGGCCAATGCTGCGGGTGCTGTCATCGGATAATTTATTGTATAACATCTAAGGACAAACAATGTACATATATGTATGCAGCTCTAAAGAAAATATGGCATAGGTAATGTCAATATTTCTAGTGACTCCTTTTAGAATTCGGACAGAACAGAACAGCCAGACTACCCCTCAGGAATTTTGCATCTTATCAATTATCAAATATGTGTTATCCCTTTTTTTAATAATTAACTATCAGCCTGATGGGTCCGGCTGTTCATTGAAACTAAACAACATGAATAAAGTTTCCAAATATGTTATATTTACCACAGTTAAGGTTGACATCCGCAACGTGTTTGTTTTGATTATTTAATTGTTGCTAAATTCAAGGTGCAATATGGTACCACGGCAAGAAAAAAACTTAGAGTAAAATACACGTGTGTTAATTGTTTGTTACACCAAAGCAAAACACTGGGTAGAGCCTACTAATGTGTTGTCAATTACGGTATTTTGATACAATATATGTACTGTTTTGATGATAAAGATGATAAAAGGCGTTTATTTTGTATATATGGTTGTTTTGAATTAAGATGATTTTATGCATTTTTATGAGTAGTTCTTAAATTCAATTAAAGAATTTGATATAGAAAATATCTGTATATATTATATTCTTTCTTGTATGGAGGTTAACTGTTACTTATTATACAGAATTAATGATGATAAATTTTTATCCATGCCAGGCTTTTGTTGAATTCTAATTGTTGTAAGGCTCAGTCTACCACCATTTTAGACCATGTTAGTTTAGGCTCATTATTAAGTCTCTGGTTAATCTGGCATGTCATGTTAATGAAGATTCCTTAGAGTTTTACTGATGATCTTCGTAGCGACATCTAGCAATTTTGTAGACCACAGACAAATATCCGGGTAAAATCAGCGGCTCACAACTGGTAAACGGAAGGACCTTAGCACATTAAGTCTGTCGTGTCGACCGGGGCTTGAACCCACGGAGCCGAAGAGTCAATGCAGTTACACGTCCTTAACTCTTACCCCCGACAACATGTGTCCATGATCACGAAGATTAATTTTCATAAATTGTGTCATGATGTGAAAGTTTTGTTTTTGTCGTTTGTTGCTGATTGTTTGTTGTTGTTGTTGTTTTGATGTTGTTGTTTGTTGTTAGTGGTGGTATTATCGAATATTCATATTTCGGAAGACTTGCAATGACTTAAAATCATGTTTTACACAAATATTTGAAAATTGGCTTGCTTTTTTTGTTTTTGGAATTTTAATGTGCAGTAATCAAATCACTGAATCGTGTAAACACAAAGTCTGTGGTCGTTAATAAGGTTTGAATAAGTGTATCTTCAAGGTCCATTTGCGCCATATGTTACCATTCGCGTAGGCTACTCAGGAAATATCTGTAGGGGGGAAATCTTTTAAAGAAAACAGTCAAAAGAATAATTCCAGCTATAAATTTTATTATTGAAAATAGAAATTTGCAGATAAAACGTGAGCCTTTTGATTGTCAATGCTGTCTTGTGTCAAGGAAAATATATCAAGAAATTACCGCCGTTTTTCTTGTAACATACAAATAGGTGATAGTGCGTAAAACAAAAATAATTAAATCACACAGTTTGATAATGGCATGTGTATCGAGTATTTCAAAACTCGGATACTTGCAGAGGTTTCTTATTGAATGTCGAAGCCTCGTTAATATTACTAGTTATTTGTTTGGATCGATTACTCGAATAATCGTTGACATTACTAATCGAATGTTTTGACATTTGCCTTTTCGTGTATTACATTTTATAGAATTACCAAAATTTATGGTCCATGCTTTTCTTTTAAAAGGAGATGAAATTAATAAAATGTATTTGAAAACATGGTAAAGAAATATCATGTGTTTGAAAGACAGATTGAAGTCTTTCGTGTGCAGGGTGCAGTTTTCTACCAGTAAACTATTCCATTTGTTGCCCACTGTTGCATCATGACGTTATCGATTTGGTGATGAAACAGATGGCATTATAGCAGAATAAAGCAGTTACTCATAACCTGACACCCTTACGAAAATTTAAAGCAATATTTCAGATAAATGTACTGATTACTTGGCATATTTCTAGAAATTTTACAACCCCCACCCTTCCACCCTCCCCTGCTCCCACCAACGAAAGCTAACTGATCTGAATCTGCATTGATTTTCAAAGCCTGGTCAATTCATGATGAGCAGGTTAAGTGTGCAGAAAATTGTTTCTGTCGGTTGATAAAAATATGGTTTAGTCCCATTGAGGTAATTATAACGTTAAACTATTATTATACTAACTAATATCGTCTGAAAATGCAGAACAGCTGTACATAGGCAGTTGAAAGTATACTGCCGGACAAAAGTATGATGCAAGGAGCCAGCAGAATAAGTCGAAATTAGTCAACATTTTGATAGATTTTAATATATATGATATATAATGGACTAGAGACTTAGTCAATAAATACTTTTTCGGTACAATAAAGGCAGTCTGGCCTTCCAGTTCATGTTATACAATAACAACAAGTGTTATTTGGTTAATGGCACTGTTTGTGTGTTAGCAAAAAAAACATAATATACAATCGTAAACATGAACCTTTTTAAATTCAATATCAATAATGTGACTTTCTGAGTTTGTTCGCATCTTTTCAGAAAGGAAAACTTGAATTTATAGCTGAGTGGAAGTTTTTAAGATATCACCAGAGTGAAAACAATGCCATTTACAATTATGTAAAAATCAGAACAACAACGGTACATAATACACTAGAAAATATTTTGATAGCATATTAGAACCATTTTGCATTTTCTTTTTTATTAATTTTATCCGAACTGAGTTAATTTTCAGAAACCTATAATTGGAAAGATCCTCATTAATGTTAAATATCCAAACCAATGCATGCCGCGTGCCCACATAAAACTCTTACCTGAAATTCCAGTTTTCTCAAAACCCTTGTTAAATAACGACTATTTTTCAAGTGAAAATACGTATAATATCAGCAATTATGAGTCAGCCAATGCGAATTACAATACTCTTACGACCAACTAATTGAAGTTTTGGAAAACGACGTTTTAACCAACAAGAAGGGCTTTCATAATAAAGAACCCGCTCTTTCACCTACTGTAGTTGTATTTGTAAGCCTGTTCAAAGCCCTATTGATGTTGAATATACAGAGGTATGGCAGATTCTTTTGATCGCTTTATTTGGTAATTATCAAATGAAAGAAACACAGGGCGAAAAATCGGGGAAAACCCTGTATATTTCCAACGCTTTTTTGTAAGCGTTTTTCTTTCTTTTTTTAAAAAATATTATGTTTCAATGTATTTTAACGTGGGCTTGTAGAATACATAAATGGTTCAATAAGAATCACTGTTTAGTTAAATGCGACACAGTCACTTATGCTTACAGTAGAAAGTGTATATCCAAGTTCAAAGAAGGAATAAACACTGGATTCTACATGGACTTACATTGGTAAAATTTTGTTTTTATAGACACATTTATAACAAGTCGATAATGCTGTTAAAAGAGTCAGATTTTTGCAATAAGTTCTAGATGCATTTAGTAAATAGATGGGAGGATTGCATAGATATAAAAAAATCTTTCATTCAATGTCCCAAGTGTTATCTCGAGCGATTCATAATGTATAGTTGTATAGACTTATAAAGAAAGAAAACTTTGACTGTTCTATGCATTTTGTTTTCAAAAAATAAGTTTTTGAAAAATACAATGCTAAAATAGATCAAACATCTCTTTATCCTGGTGCATCTTTATTTCCTAATGGAAACATACTTCGATATTCTATCAGTAAAATATCATTTTTGCTGAACTTATTTTCAGAACAATCGAATCTCCTCAGGCAAATTTGTAATGTTACGGTAGTTTCGGAGATGTTCAGATTGATACAGAGTCCGGAAAACTTTTCCCCGGGGAATTTCATTTAAACTGTAATTGATTGTGAGCCTTTCTTGAAGTTCAAGCTGTCGCATTACGTAAATATAGCCGCCATTGACGGCCGAGATCATTAACGAATACACATCCCAACTACGAGTATAGGTGAGATAGAGTGACTACTCCATATAAGGATAAGAGCATTTAATTATCGTCAAAGTATGTATTTTTATTGTAATTTGATTGTTTCTTTTTTAACCAGTCTCTACTTGTTTCAAAAAATGCATACTTTTGGAAATCTGTTACACTTTTTTGTTAATTGTTTAAAACTTGTTATACTATCTTGTCTTCTGTTAAGGTATTTAAACATAAATCTTACAGGGTTTCTAACCTTAACACTGTTTATCTTAAAGACTGTATCTTTTAATGGATATTCACATATTATCACCCTTAACGTTCACATGCCTTAACCCTAACCTTTTTGTATAATTTCACCTACTGTGGATTACAACTTTATTTTATCATTATCTTAATAAATCATTCAAATGTCGGTTGTCAAAGCTCATTTCACCTGTTGCAGTCTTACCGACATATCAAACTATTATCTCTCTGTATCCACGAATTGTCCTGACTCGTTTAGTGTGTGCTTATGTATTACTTATTGTATACGTATATAATCAATAACTTAAAATATGCAGTTTCATGTTGTACATGTCATTATACCTGCTAATGATGCACCATCCTGATCTGGAAGTGTGTTATAATTAATAATACTTTCTACATCTTCATATTATAGTTATACTAACTTACGTGAAACAAATACGTCTGCTATCGTTGTTATTGGTATGGTTGTTATTGTTATTGTTGTTATTGCTAGGGTTGTTATTGCTAGGGTTGTTATTGCTAGGGCCGTTATTGCTTCGATTGATATTTAATAAGTCAACCTTATTTTTACTGATGTTTTCTGTGTAAGATTAATGATAGTTCTATAGATACGAAATGTTAAGGTAGATTTGGTTGTTTACATGTTCATTTAATAAGTTGTGTTTTGGTATATTGAATAAGTGAAATTGTTGTCTGTTTACAATCTGTTATCAATTAAGAAGATTATTAAATGCTTGGCTCAAATACAACACATTCTTAAGTAGATAATCATTATCAAAATCGTGAATTGAAGTTTTCCCTAGATCACGTTTAAGATACGGTAGCAGTTTTAATACGCTGCATTAAGGCAAAACGTTGATTTTAGTTATCTGCATTTTATTAACAAATTCAGTCAACGGTAAATTTGCTCAAAGCAGACGACATATCTTGCAGCTCGTGATAATGAATAAACTTTTTCACTTATCATCTTATTCATGCGGGTGTGAATGGGCTTTTTGAATTCTTGTTTAAACTTCTGCTAGCTTTATAAAATATGTTTTGTGCAAAGCAGAGCTTTATGATATAACTCTAGATCCATTAAGTGAGAGCGTTTTGCTACAATATTGATTGAAAGGTAGTTTTTCATTTTCGAAGGGTTTGAATATAGAATAATTTGTTAGCTTCGGTGAGTCCCATATAACGCAAATGAAATACAGCATATGAAATATAACTACATCACCAACAAAGTAAAAGTTACAGCAATATAATGTAGCTATTGCTTAACACGATTCAACATCTTTTTGTTTATAAATTACATGAAACAGAACCAGTTTGTTTATGCATCTCATGAGCATTATATTGATAATTTTGGTTACCCAACCTATAATTTGTAAGGGAATGCACAGAAAAGTGTTTTTATAGAACCACGGGTGCACCGGAGATCTCCCCACGTGAAGATACTCACTCCTGCATGGACCCGATCCCGTTCGGTATGTGACTGAAGAGTTCGGCCATGCACCAAGCCCCACGCTCACACACACACATGGTTGAGTGGCTATTTAACCGTAACCAACAGTGCTTTCTTTTCAGCTACCATAGTCAGTGTCATAACATCATACTATACAACACTGTACTTCGTGTAACAAAACTTTATGCAAACCTTATATTTGTTCGCTTTGATACTTACAGATAGCCAATAGATTTTGAACAAAGACAGGCGACAGACGTTGTGAATCAACAAAAATCTCCAACGTGTGACAGTCTACGGTTTGGATAAGGCAATAATTGAATTATCCTTATATATTGACACAGTAATTGCAATATCGGCCGCAACAACACATACGTTTGAGTAAAGCGTAATTAATTCAAAAGTGAATATCTCATATATTTTACGCACATAAAAAAAACACACAATTTGTTTCTTCGTTCAGTCAGAAGAATTGATTACAAAAGTGCTTTTGAAATATTTTGAAAGCTTGAAAATGGCCTGGTTGTACAAAAGCATCGTCAAGATAGCCCTTCCATTAGTTCTTTTACTCACAGCATTCAACTTAATGTTGGTTGCTCACTTTCACGCAAGAGATACAACTCTGATTTATCGAGAAATTTACAACCGCCAGAGCGACGGGACTTCTAATTCTGGAAGTACCCAAAATGCACTGGGACGCAGAGGTGACCAATCAGAATTCGTTAAAAGACCGGACGAGGAATTTGACTCCGAGAAGGCGCCTATCGACTCAGAAGTGGACAATCCTAGCGCAAGAAATATACTAATCCGGAAAACCAACCCCAATGAAGAGTTTCCTGACACTGTTATGCAGGATGATGACGTAGACGAAATGATAATAAAATTGAACAGTTCTATGCTGAACCCATTCTTTCCTAATTTTTTCTGGAGCTCTAACATGTATGACCTTACACATCGACTGGGTCAACTTACCCGACAGAAAGCAACACTATTAGAGGGATACCAGGCTCGTTCGAAAAGGTACATTCATTTTTATTTTCGTCTGATAAAACAATTAGAGAACATTTGTATTGATTCGAATAATATCAGTTAGAAGTGGAAGTTTGCCTTATTTGGCTTCGCATTAGGTTAATAGGGAATGGTGTGAGTGTTTAGACTCAGCCTCATGCTGTTTTTTTTTATATATAAGAGTGGGAATTGCTGACCAATGTCAATGTAGTAAGCCCAGTGTCCATCAAGTGTGACTAATTGTTTTATGACCTTTTCTTCCCATGACAACATTGTGTATTATATACAAATTAAATGTTTTACGAGCCTTCCAGCTGTGATGTACATGTTACAGCATGACGTTATCTTGGTTGGGGAGGGGGCATTAAAGAATGTCATTTTCTATGCCTTTGACATTTTTAAAGCCATACTTATTCCGGTGAAACAATATTAACGGTTCCAGGGGCGGATCCAATATTTTTCCGGGGGGGGGGGGGGAATTATCCAGCACCAGAAGTGCTAGCCGTGCTGGACTGGGGATGCGGTCTGAGGACATGTTCCCCCTTCAAAATATTTCAAATGTAGATGGCAAATAGGGCCATTTCGTGCATTTTAGAAGCAGCTATACACTTCTTCAATTAGTCTAAACTGTTTGTCTTCTCGGTGACTAAGATAATCTAAAATCATAGTTTTTTATGGGATGAGGGAGAGGTCAAACTGAGCGAGAACCCTAGGTACAAGTCATGTAAAGGGGTCTTGGGGCATACTCCTACAGGAAAACGGTTTACACCTGGAAGTCAAATACGTCATTTCCTGCATTTCAAATACTTGACAGACCATAGAAAGTATGCTTTTGAACAACAAGTTTAATGTTTCTCTTTTTTTAAACATTTTGAACGTAAATACTGTCTAACTCGTCTTATCTACAGAACTGGAATTATATATGACAATAATACTACTGGCGCAATAAACATTTGAAATACCTTGGAACGTTATAAAAGACAGTCATGGAAGGTATTTTTGACCATTGAGGATGGGGCGGTGCGGACACCGGATCTCTCCCCCACTTTAGATCTCCCTGCGGATTTCAAATCAAGTTAGAAATAGAAGTATGGTAATTAAGACATACCATTACTACGATGTACCTTAACCAATATAGGACAGAGTAACGCCAGTTGAAACCAGTTTTGGTTAGGGGCACATATTACCACTTCGTATATTACCGCATGCGCAGTTCCGAGATCTACTAATTAGTATGCTAAAAGCGGTTAAAGAATGATTAAAAAGCATCGCAACGCAACCGAAAAGACAACGCAATCTATTAAGACTATCATATTCATACATAAGCAAGTGGTCAGGGGTAACATTTAATTCTAGTTTTAACTGTAGGTTCATCAAAGTTTGCTGTTCTGGTTTTTATCACAGAGTGCGAATTTTACCAACTGTTACCAATTCGCTTTAATCTTAATAGAACACTATGTAAATTATTCGTCCTTCCTACCTTTCCCCCTTTCACCAGGAACGCGTCAATGGCCCACTGGCGACAAGTTCACAGAAATATTCGACAGTTTTCCCTCTACGACCCCGACGACGAAGCAGTCGATGCCCTTCTACACGATTTATCTTACCTTCCGATGGTCGAGGCAGGTGAGTCATATTTTAAAACATTATAATTCATAATTATCTTTTTAACAAACAGAAAGAGACCCGCTTACAAGTTGATATCGATTATTTATTATTCCTATGGATGATAACGAATATTCGAATATCAAGTCGATATTCGAGTAGAGCTCTTGGCACATATCAGTGCAAGCGACATTTAGCTACATTAATTACGCAAGCTGACTCAAGCCAGCTTCGGTGGGGATCGTGTGTAATGAATGCAATACATTATTTAAGGCTTAATTTTTGATAACCGGCAACAGAACTTCTTTTAATTTTGAACACAAAACAACACAACTTGATAGCTGTCAAGCCAGCTTTAATTGTAATTACTTTCTGTTTTATCACTCTGCTTCATATTTGTTTTGAGCTTAAGTAGTTCCTTTAATTTAACAAGTCATATGTTTATACAAATAATTCATTATTTACGTAACATGTTTAAACTGTCAATGATATTGTACGAAGTTTTATATAAGCCCATACTTTAGTCTTAATAAATACGATTTTGATCACTAACTGAATTATTGGACATACCTAATCGCAAAAGAAGTAACTCTGAATGTATATTCTTTCCAACTGTATAAAAACTCGATTGTGGTTTCTACTAAAAAAAGATATCAACGTCAGATCGGATTACCCGGATGACTATATCATGTGATCTTAAAAGTATGTAGTCACGTGGTTCTCTAAATCTCTGAAGCGTGACTCGGATAGGAAATACCTGTTCTATGCTTGACTGTTCACACAGATCTAGGATATCAATGAATAGCATTTTGTAGGACCTTTTCAGGTAATAATGACTTATTAGGTTATTTGAGAAAAAAAAATGTTGGTCCAAACTGTCCGATACCACCTATAATGCTTTTAAAGGTATTTTATGAGAATTAACTCTAACAAAAGTGTGTTTTTTGCTTCTAGAGGAAAACGACGGAGGGACAGAGTTAAAATTAAACATTCGACTGAGTGATGACGGCCGAGCGATTATGAAACCCAAAAGGTAAACTTTTTACAACAGAAAAAAAACGCAGTTGAGCTACTGCTGGCCACAAGTAGCGTTGTGGTCATAAAGGATCCGGCATGAGTGTTCCCTGAACATCGAAAATATCAAACGAGGATTAAACAATATGGAATTAGACTGCTGAGATCTATATAATTTCATCCAACTAATTTAATATTTTCAGTATTCAGTGAACATGAATGTTGAATTCTATTAACTTTTAACCAATAAATTCAACTGTTTTTTTTTCTGTAAAATGTTGCTTTGAAATAAATTTATGGTATGTGAAATTGTCCACGGTAAGGGACGTGAAAACCTTAACGTTGCATTGTGAACATTGTTAAAATGGATGCTGCAAATATTTTTCTTACTTCAGATACGATCGAGATGTTGAGACAAATCCTAATAGTTACATATTTGATGACATTGAGCGACACATAGCAGAGATTGCAGCTTTTCAACTGGACAGGTGAGCCTAAGATTGCGTACTTACACAATTTGAAATTTGAAATCAACGACAGGGTTAGTTTCTTTCAGATGCATTGGTGCAACTATAAGTAAACCAATTATCAATATATTATCTCACCGCCATATTTTAGTTTTCAGTTGTCAAACGAAACAGTTTGTCCTTCTAAACGGATCTTTATAAAATAGATTTTACGTATCTTTGTTTTGCATGTTGGAAGAGGTGATCACACCTATTCTTATATCAGTAAATAATAATCCAAAATATTATTCAACATACACACAGTGCGAAATTTTCACAGAAGTGTTCCATGATAGTGCTGCCACTACACATTAAAAGCAAATGTTAACCTGGCTAAGAAAAAAATGTTATTTCTTTCAAAAGTTAATAATAAGAAGTCTGCAACGTATGGGAAACAATTTAATTCTGTATTTTATCAGGTAATTGCATTTAAAGTCTCGTGGAGGAAGGAAAATTTTGGTATCAATGACCGTTAGTATTGTTTTAATGTTGATTGTTCTTATAACAAGAATTGTTTGTATGAACTATTTTTATCAGTTTTAACTCCCGTCTAGAGCTTGCTGTTACTTGTCTCACTTTGATGGATACTTTTTTACACTTTTGGTGACGGGGGAAACAACCTTCAGGAAGTGCAAGCTTGGAGCGCTTAAGCACGGCACGACTGACCGTTGTAAGGTGGTAACTGTTGTTGTTTTTGTGTGAAATGTCTCGTTTCTCTGGTTTATAGAGTGCTGGGTTTCTACCGGGTGCCCCCTACCGCTGGCCGTATGGTTAACCTAACCGAACTGAAGGAGTTGGTACCCATCGGCGTGAAGAAAACATTCTACACATCGCCAGGTATGTGAATATTCATGATATAGTCACTATTTCTTCCAGAAATGTTTCTACTGATAATCCCCACCCTCTTCATATTATCATACTTTCATTTACATTCAAGTTGCAATTATCCTCGCTGAATCGTAATATGTAGTCGTATTTTTGTCCAAGTCCTCCGCTAGAAACAGATAATGCATGTATATGTATTTGTGTATGTATATATTATCATTACTGTTATAATCATATAAGACGGTTATAATAATAGAAAAATTGTTATACGATATGTCTTGTTTATTTACGTGTTTACAATTTTTGTTAAACAGTTATGTTTCTCTTACAATAATCAGTACAAGCGGCCGCATTAAAGATTATTTTAGAAACAGACAAAAAATGGAAACCTATTACTTTACATTTTTTTAAAGTTTTCATTGACTAGGTATTAGACGTTTATTAAATTTAAATGTGTTTACATTTTTGTCAGCGGGAAATATATGTTTCTACGGCCAATGCGATTACTACTGCAACAGTGCGCATGCGTTCTGCGGTAACCCAGATATGCTGGAGGTGTCAATGATGAGTTACCTCCCTTCCAGAAATATAGCGCCCCGGAAATCGTGGTACCAGCCATATAGACGATCCTATAGGTGGGTTCAAAAGATAAATATAATAAATATAAACATATGAAGGTCATTGACGTTATACGTTAAAATATTTTTTATTTATATACTAATCACCTTACCTGGTAATTCGAAATATATAACTTCACGACTTTAAACCCAGAATTATTTAAGCAATCATGGCACAGTGTATCACCTTGTAAGTAACATGTCGCACATATTTTCTCTGTGATGTCGTGTAGATTATATTCAGAAATAGTTAAGTAAAAAAATGCCTTCTTACGCAAGTATATGTCGATAATAGCATTGAAAGCGGGTTTCTCATAGATAACACAAATCTATATTATAACCTGTATACTAGGTTAGACACAACTTTTATAGAGACGCAGTTTGTCTTGGTCCCGAAATATAAACCGGCGAATCAAATCAGTGCAGGTGTAAAACACGTGATGAAGGGCAAACTTACTGTACACAAAAATGTGTATGTTTTGTTTGTTTTGTTTGTGACACTATTGGTGAGCACATAAGATAGGCGAGAATAGTTAAACAGTTAATGAGAGGGGGGGGGGGGTTACATACTTGGGAAGTTACATACTGGAACTCGGTAAATAACACAATTATTAAACAAAACCAGTCATCTATCAGGAGAGTAAACAAGTTCAAAAAACCAAGTTTAGTCTTTGACTTGTACATATATTTTGCTCGTATGTTTAATATGAATATGAAAAATAAAAACAATAGGGGAAGAGCTTATGAGAGGGACATTTACTAAATGCTACCAAATATTTGAAGATCACACTTATGTTTGGTAGTTAAATAATCTAGACAAAAGTCGAAATTGATGTAAAGTATTAACTGTAACATAAATGCTTTATGTCATACCTATGTTTTGTTTATTTGACAGCAAATTCCGCAAAGCCTACTGGGAAACGCATGACGACCTCTGTGACACCATCCGAGACGAGCCTCCCTTCAACAATGGCAAACTGCTCTTCGATATGATCGATGCTCATACCTTTGACTTTCTTACCGGTATGTTGTCTTTTGTCATTACCTTTTTAGCTTGATGTCTTACAACAAATAAATGTTTTCCATGAGCTTACCTATTGGGATTTCTGTTGACTCATCGTGCTGGCTTAAATAAGTATGATGCATTGTATATTAATATTATATTTTTTTCTTTAATGTATTAAAAATTGCTTAAACGCAGACTTGTGTTATCTTTCAAGAAGCTATTTATATTAATGTGATGCAAATTTTACAATGGTTTGCAAAATCTTCGGTTAAATCACATATTATGACAGAGCTAGTAAACTTTTAAGTAAATTATTCATTCTATTGTTTAACAAATAAATACACAGTAACTGCTGCAAACCTTACCATCCCATATGTTAACGATGTCCAAATTAGAGCATTTAAACGAAAAACTTTTTTTTATTTAAAAAGAATTTTGCTATAACAATAAAATTGAATAACAATAATTTAAAATATTTATTGACACAGGAAACAAAGATCGGCACAGTTTTGTCAATTTTGCCGAATTCAACAACTTTACTTTTCCGATTATGTACGACAATGGCCGAGGGTAAGCAAGCATTTCCCTTGTAGATTTAAACAATGCAGATAACGTTTAATTGTACAACAAAATGTATGATATATGAATATAGAAACAGTTACTAATTTCTAAGAAATCGATGGCATATTAAATCTCTATAGGGTGGGTGTTGACATATCTATATAATATTTCAAGTCAAATAAAATACAATTCATTCCATATAAGTGTTAACGGGTCGAGGATTTCACGCCCAAATTAAACTTACTATCTGCAGACTAATCAAGCTCTACCAGTCAGTAAATGTAACTATAATTACACTGATATTTTATTATTTCACAACATTATATGCCTAAGCTATGTAAAACATGAAAACACGCAGATTTCATTTCTCTATTTGATTTTCGTACAGATTCGGTCGCAAAACCTGGGATGCCATGTCCATCCTAGCCCCGTTACGCCAATGCTGCCTTATACGGAAATCCACATTTCTGAAGTACGTCAAGCTCTATACAGGACCTGAACGTCTAAGCTCTCTTATGGAAAAGGCATTGGCCAATGACCCAGTGGCCCCAGTACTTATCAGGGGCCACCTGACAGCACTTGATAGAAGAGTTATCAAAATATTGAAGGAGGTGGCAATATGCTTACAGAAATTACCAGCTAGCAAAGTTATAATATATGATAGATTTTAGTTATAATGTATGTAGTATTGACAAAAAAAACTTACATGAGGTTGCAATATGTATAAAGAGTCTTCCAGTTTATGAAGTTATATTTCGTATTTATTCCTTGCAATAGCCGTGAGTCTGTGGTTGTACCCAAATAATTGTCAGGGGTTACCCAGCACAAAAAGCTGAATATAATGTGTCCTGATACTTTATGCCTAGTACTTTATTTCTATATTCCAATGTTTGTCTTCAGTCTCCCCACACAAAAAGCTGGATATCGGTATATTGACTTCAAATTTGCCGCTGCGATGTATTTAAACGTACTTTTTACAAGGCTATTTGTAGAGTTTTAGTTTGTGTTGTTTAGTTTTGATGTTATAAGTGGTCTTAGCATCTGATCGGTTAGTTTAAAGGTAAATTACAACCAATTTCAGTCAGATTTTCTAGCAAAGAAACAACATAAGTATGTTAAATATAATTTAATATCAAATGTAATGTCTTGTGCAATTTAAAAACCAATTTCAAAAATGTTGTGGTTGCTATGTTTGGGTGCGTTGAGCAATCAAAAGCAAAATATTCGTCTCTTTACTAATAGTAAAGAAATTAATTCATCCATTGAAATATTAAGATATTAAAGTTAATAGGTTTCAAGCTTCAGTTTTTATGCAATTATATAGAATAGGACGCTCGGCTTAGTGGTTTACAGTATGCGTAATGGTTAATTGAGCAAAGCCGCTCATTATTACATGTATCGCAATTACTGTATGTCTTTATAATATAATATGTCTTTTCTTAGCTTTTTATATTTATAATTGATAACAATACACAGAAACTTGAGATTTGCCACGAAGTTGTTATCTGCCTAAGCTTAAATACCATTAACATACTACGTGAAATATTTGCTTACAAATTACAACAGATTCTGTGGTTATCATCATATAATACAGTAGATATGCTTTATGTACCATATTTTAATTATAATAATTTTAATACTTGATCTCGTTTGCCGGTACTGAACTGGCATTTGAAATACTGTTTCATTTATTAAAGTTGACATTTTAGGCGTTTTTTTTAATTAATTTAGATGTTTTTTAAATTAAATCTTTATTTCGAAACTTTGGTTTTTACAAAACTGACCCTTGCATTTCATGTTTCGTTTATTTTTGGCGATATCTTATTGTGACATTGAAATATAAATTTTTTGGCGACTGTATGAATCAAATATTATGTTGGTTTTTGGTTTGTGTTTTCATGCGTTCTTACCACTATCCATTGACAAAGGTTTTTAGCTGATTTTTATGTCCGGTGAAAGCACTTTATTTCTGCCTCCCATGATACGCACTGTGTATTATATTAATTATTGTCCGTGGGTTCAATCGTAAAGTAGATTTTGCGTCGATTACATTTTGAATTATTTTTTCATGCATTTAATCAATTGTATACTTTCCTATTTACCTTCCTATGTTTAAAATAAAGCTGCTCTTGCATTTGGTCTACACAGCATTATCAAATGAATGTTCATTGTACATTACAAATATTTGAAAAATCTATGTCATTTGTTGATACACATTTTATATGATATAAACCTTCATATGTCTATAGAACTATTATTTTAGTGTATGAAGAATATTATGTAAACTGTTGTTTTAATAATACAAACACACATGTGTTGTACCAGTATATGCAATTAATTGTTCATTTTATTTACCAATCAGGGAATCACTTCCACAACACCGTAGTTACTTCAATGACTTATGTCGGTTCTTTTTCCGACATTCCATTCCACGGGTGTCATCCGTTGAGTTCCGATTGGATAATTTTATGAGGTTACTTTCTTTGCGTTATTTCTCTTCTTATTTGCTCTTTGTCATAACTTCAACTTTTATGTTTCTTCCATGCCTCTAATATTCCTTCAAATCTATTATTTATATACCCCTTCAAATTTTAATATATATATGATATGTACATGTATTTTTAAAGTACAGGTATTGTTTATATAAAAAAATATTATTGGCCGTTGTTATACTTTTACTTTTTGCTGCTGTTGATCATTTTTAAATTGTTATATATATCTTCATTGGCATTTTTAACCATGCTTTTATAAAAAAAAGGATGCAGTAGATCTGTATAATATTTTCTTTACATGTTTTTCTCCTCATTTAAAAATTCTACCATTTAAAATTACTTATCTTTTGTATGTCTTGTATATACATTCAGCAACAATCGCATGTTATCGCACTGATAAATTCTGACATTTTACTGCTTGACATAAAACAAAGCGATATAGAAGTCGCTTTGCCATTTTGTAGGAAATATTTTAAGCGATTCCATTAAAAAACTGTTACTGTTTTCATCTTTAGTTACTGAGTAAGACAAATATAGCTGCAGCTATTTATTTGACTGAATTAACGATATTGCTCAATGGATCTTTCTTCAAAGTTTCTTTTTTTTCTGTCAACATGATATATTATGATTTGAAAATTCTTACATTTGACATACAAATCATTTGAAAGTCAATAGGTAAAATACATTTTTGTGAAAAATATTTAAACGTGGATCAAAAGAATATTCTGATAATATTAAGATCTGAGTCTAATGCATTCAAAATCCGACGTTTGTAATCAAGATACAATGCTATATTATGAAAATATAAGGATTTTAAATGCATATGATAAGAAAATTTAATCTTCTGATTAAATTGAAATATGGTTTGTTCAAGTTGTAAGACTATTTTGATAGTTTCGATTGGGTAAAAATTAGCCAATCTTGGTTATCATTTATACATGTTTTGATTGTATCTGAGAAAATGTGCTATGTGTTGTTATTGTGTTTATCCGAAAACTGCAGATCTTCTTTAAAATGAAAACAAGAATGAAATATATGTTTTATATGGACGTTGTGTTGTTATAAAATACCATTTTCCCTGATATATTTGCAAGCATTTTTTTGTAAGAAAAACACATTTACTCTGAGTAATTTATTGGTAGATTTGTATAATAAAACACTAGATTCTTTACAATATGAGCATACAGTGTATAAAAAAAATAATTAAAAGTTCAAACAATAAAACTAGTTTTCACTAAGTAGTTGCAATATATCTGAATAAATTGTATGTTTGTAATAGATGCGGGTACGAGACAAAACGATGACTACATACATGAAAATTAATTTTAACAATAGAAGTTTATAACAATCAGGTTATATATACAAATCAACTCTTCATCCTGTGCTGTGATCTATACAAATTAAATATACATTAACCTAGAACTACACCACACGTGGCAGTTATAGAATAAACGTCTCTGATAAGCATTCATTGTATATAAGGAGACAGATTTTTTTATCATAAATCATTCAGGAAAAAGTTGTATGTAGAGCACTTGTATGTAGAGACATAACATATGACGAACATTCTTGTGCGTAAAAGAGCACGTGTAACTTTTTGAGTCAATTACAATGTAAAGGACGTATGTGAATTTTATTTTAATGTGTTTTATATGTGCATTATCTAAAACATCAAGTTACACGTTCGCAAATTATAAATTGGATTTTAATTATCAAAATTAGTGGATATTAAGTTAATTGATTGTATGACATATATAAAGGCTATTTGTCCACACATACATACATTTAACTCGTTTTTTATATTTGGGATTTCAACGAGTTAGTTAACTTCTGAAAATGAGTATGCGTTGTGTTCATGACGATAACAAATATTATCATATGCATTTACGTGTTATCAGCCATTTTCCTCTGTATCCGTATCAGTCTATGCCTTTTCTATCTTATTATGCAATCCGTAACAGTCTTCCTAAAGCGCGTGCGTGTTTACACGAGAACTATTTGACTTTTACGGAGATTCAAAAAACGAATCCGAGCCTTACCGAGTCACTATATTTTTAGCATCACTGCTGGATTCATAATACAGTCATACCAAATCCCAAAGTGTAAACTTGCATATGATAATTGTGTATCTGCTTAACAACGTAAACTGTAAGTTCGAAATGTGGTAATTTGCTTACCGAAAAACAGATAATAATATCTCCGTTGGAGAGAAATGACGAGATAGACAGGCCGATATAGTGTCGTACTTCCAAGAAACGGGGAAACATAATAAACGTGACAATAACTTACATCATTGTATTACGGTCTGAAATTCTTCAATCATTCCACAATCCAAATTCTTCCATCTTACATACAAACAGTGACATCATTCCAAACGTTGGACACAGAGTCAGGAGTGTCAATCCTTTCCTCAACTTAATGTTCCAAATTATTGTGTTCGCTATGAATGCTCCACCTTGAGACAGATGCTGCAGAACAGTTACTTGTTGAGTTGTTAGTTTATTCAATCAAGCACCAGTCTACAAACCCGTTTCAAAGCAAAATATAATCTGAGAATTGTTTGACAGTGACAAAATTGCCGAATTCAAATCAATGCGGTCGTTTGACATATACTCTTACACAAATCAGTACGCTTGTTCTTCAAACGTATAGTTTGTACATAAAAATAGTTCTCGGACTTTCGTTTGTTTTACAGTAACTTGCTTAATGTGGTCGGAAAATAATTCTGAGAACGTTACTTTATTTCATTTTATAAATGATGTGGCATATAATAAACACAATATCAGCTGACGACTCGAGAGTTGGTAATAGCAGCTGTATCAACCAGTCATCTGATATTGTGTATGACGCTATGTACGCGTCACTGCCCGTTGTCGAGTAGGAAACGTTCGTTCCAGTGACATACATCAGCAGCTTACTGAAGTAAATGACCACCAAAAGTTTAATCTCTGGTAATTTTACGTTCACCACCGAAAAAAACGTTCGATAATTATATGCATCACAAGTAAAACTTTATTTAACGTATTTTGTTCGCGAGTGTTGACGAAGGAGCGTGATATGGGAACAGTATTATCTATTTGAAAATGCGCTTAATGAAACTATAGGTTAATACATGAACGCAATACTGGACTTTGAGAGTGACAATATTCCTAAGCTCATTTATAACTGTATATATACATAGGTACAAGGCGAGAAGGCGCACCCTCAACACAGCAATAACACAAACTCTGTCAACACACTCAAAACAACGAAACATATCGAATAATAAACCATAAAAACTTTAAGAAAATGTCGTCCATAATGTCAATAATCTATCAGAAATGACGTCATTATTACGTCACTTTTAAGATGGAAGTGAAACCATACATGGCTAGAGCACTGAGACCACCGGAAACGGGAAGTGTGACACACCAGGCCAGTATGATGTTTCGGAACAGTTTCCAGTCGACAGATTCACTAGACCTCACCCTTCCGACACAGACGACTGACCCGACCTTACAGTGGGTGGTGCTGATGGGGATGCCGACATTGGAGGCGACGATAACAGTAAGTGCACTGCCGACTTCAATACAGAATCCACTATTTAAAAAAAAATATACAAACAGAGTGAACGGACCTTAAATAACTGCTTAGTTGTTTATTGTAAACTTGTAAAGTAATTTGTAAGACTTTGTTGTTGTTGTTGTTTTTCGAGCTAGAGTGTTGAAATTTAAACTTCTTGATTTATGATGGAATCACCAAGAGATAAATATAGCTAGTTAGTATTACAAAACAGACCTATCTAGGAAAAGGTGCACAAAAAGAAAAAGGATTTGTTTTCAACTTTGTGTATAAGTTACACCCATCTTAAATATCTCCATGAAAATTACGTTTGTTAAGTTGTTTAAATTGCAAATACTCTCAAGAAATGAAATAAACTTTATCAATTTGAGAATTTATTGCTTTAAAAAATAGAATGATCTGTACACACAGTATTGTAGAAACTCACCTGGACGGTGTGATCTTGGTAAGGTCCTCTCCCATCGTCTTCATCACCCTACTGCCCCAGATCCACAGTCCCACGGAGATACCGACCCCACCGTACACCAGCACCCAGATGGGGACAGGGACAGACTGGGCAGTGCTACCGCTCGTTCCTGTCACCCAAAGCGCAACCAGTGGGCCGATGGCATTACTACAATGTATAAACAAACTTTTCAACACAGGTTAGATTCGCATGCATTAACAGAGAACAAGATTTTTAAGCCTAAGACGAAAACAAAAATGAAGTCAAATTATATTTGTATTCAATATATGGGAGCAAACGACCATATGCGATTTTTGAACTTCTTAAGTATAATAAACAATGCAATCTATGTAATACATTTTTTGACAAGACACAAACAAAAGTAATATAAAACAAAAACACATTGATGCAAGCATCAGATGGTGTCCAGTATATGTTTAAAAAAGACAATACGTTATTTGCGACAACAAATAAAGCAACTAATCTTTAAAGAAACTAATTTAAGAAATATTGAACGATAGGTTGTATACGTGGTAAGAAGTTGAAGTAGTACCAATCTGTAACATCTAATAACTATATATACTTGCAACTACTCGACCATTTCTACCTAAAATACTTTCTCGGACACCGCCGAGGAGTTACGAATGACATGATAACTACATGATAGCCTTTTGCCAAATTTCTAATGCATTCCATAAAGGGCACCGCGCTTCAGCGCGGACGCCAATAAAAGATGAAGCTCAGATAGATCTGGCAACGAAATCAAACACAACAACATGCAAAACAATCATGGATTGAAAGTAATGGAAGCATCCTAACAGCTAGCATACCTTACGTCATTTCCGCCATGCGCAAACGAGCCAAAAATGGCGGTCAACACCTGGAGGAAGGTAAACAGTCCTGCCGTTTCCGGTTTATCGGAAACTTCGTTTCTGGCGTCATCGCGCTTTTTCTGTGGATAAATGCACACTGTTATTCTGCTGCACTCATAAACATATATGCACGATTAGGTCCACAATTCAAAATTAAAAATATGCTTGTGGTTAAATTCCAATCGGCTTATAAATTCTTGTTTTAGCGTATTAACAAATAATACAAAAACAACATAATACTTCGATGGCAACTTGCCTTTTGTTTGTCATCAGCGCTATCGACATTGTCTTCGTCCTTTGGATCTGTGTCATAACCCTCAGAAACGACCATATCTGCTTAAAAAGTAAATTAAAATTAGGATTAAAAAAAGAAATCAAAATAGCATCAAACATAGTAAATCTAAATTGCATTAGGTGTAAATCGAAATTTCATCAAAAAGCATAAATCATTTATTGCGGTAAAAAGAGATAAATAAATTTTGTATCACAAAGAGTAACATCAAAATTGAAATTGTATAAACATTTAACAGAATTTGCATCAAAAATTGTAAATCGAAATAGCATCAAGAGTAGATCGGAATTGCATTAAAAGTAAATTGAAATTTCATCAAAAAGTGTAAATCGTATTTTGCATTATAAAGAGTTTAAGCGAAACTTCATCGACAGTAAACCGAAATCCATAAAAAGTTAATCGAAATAGTATTCATTATAATAACATTATAATTTAGTGCAGGGTTTTATTAAAATTAGCACATATGGAGTACATGTGTAGGCATATCGGGTTTAGAGTCCGAAAACGTGATAGTATTATTAATCAACCAGTTATCATAAAGCACTGAATAATATATAATTAAACTCTCAGTTAAACTTTCCAATTGTTTAAGATGGCAGATGGTACACTTAAACAACTCAGTACTGTACAACTAAATCATGCTTTTTCTGAAGCTTTTTTTTGCAGAAACACATATCATCAAAATAAAGATTGTGTTTTAATTTCGAAAACAGCCACTACCAATCTTTGATTATTTCTGATTAAATATTGTGAACTATTCTGGGAGCGTCCACTTTTTATTGCGTATAACTGATAAACAAGCAGTCTGTCTTCTTTACTATTGACTTAACTATTGACCCCTTACGAAGAACATCAGCAGATTTTAGCACAGGTTGAGGGTCTGACAGCTACACTGCGGGCTGTTTTAACGACGATACCAAGTTTTAACCAACATTTTAAGTTACATTTGTATATGTGCGTGTACATGTATTTTAACAAATATCCAGGAGTGGGTTCATTTATTTGATCTTTAATCGTCAAAATCTCAAAAGAATGAGAATTCATACCTGTACTCTACTTTGCGTACTGCAAAATCTAGTATTTTAGATGCTAACCCGTTTCATAATGATACTTTCAAGTACACAAAAGTTGAACAAACCAATGTACATATTCAACATACTTATCGCATCGTCTGTGTCACTGTTTTAATAGTTTGTGAAATTATATGGTGGTTCTTTGCTTCGAGATTTTGAATGATGAACACTTTATGACTCTACAAACTTTTGGCTAGTGGTAATTTAAACGTTAATCACTGTGGTAATTCATATAGGAACTTTTCTTACTTTCCTATTCGATTTCTTACATACCACTTTCTGAGACATGATCAATTTCCGAACCTTCGTCACTCCTCACAAACGTCGCCTCCAGTGGGTCAGCCTCGCCGTTTGCTTTCTTGCACTCGGCGCCACTAACAACTATCGTTTGGTTTGCCACTGGGTTAAATAGTTAAACTTTGATAAACTGTATCTCAAAAGCAATGACAAAGGTCAGGTAAAAGCAACAGCAGTGACAAAAACAAAAGAAATTATCAATATGACAGCAAAAAATAACTGTAAGGCTTACTGGTGCAAACTGGTTTCTTCATAGCATTATTAGCATTATTTTTATGAAAAGCAGAGTATAAAAAGGGCAGACAAAAAAATCCAAAGTTGTTCCTTAATAAAATTAGTAAAAATATTTTATTAAACAGTCAATCAAAGTAGTAAAACGGGGCAAGGAATCCCCCAACTTGTTATAGCATTATTAGCATTATATAAATAAACAGAAATATAAGAAAGGTGATCAATGATCCAATGGCGTCGGACGTTTGTTTCATTTATATTATACACATGTTCATAAAGAATGTTGGTTAATAAAAAATAGTGACACTGCAAGTTTGAACAACGCATCACGGTTATTATCTTTGCAGTAAGTAATATTTTGAATACACAATTAGTCAGTAAGTGTTATCAATATGAACAGTTTAGAATGTATATCCGGGAGAGAAAAACAATGAAAAGGGAAAACTATTATTATTTGACTTGTACTAGACTATTTGTAAAATTTAGGTCAGAAAATATATGTTACGGTCTTGCTGTTTGTCTATTAAAAAGCTTATTACCAATTATCTTTATATTGAAATACATAAAAGCTATCATTATATCAACGTACTGATCAGGGTATGCCCTTATGTCGTTCTTTAACGCTCTATTGAAAAGGATTATTCATTACTAAAACGATAATTTTGAAGCAATCTACATGATACTTCTATACTACAGAATAACTTAAATTTACAGCGATGGCAGGTCACGTGTAGTAAAGTAAAGGTTTATACAAACTTTAAAGTTTAAATCTCGACGAAGCCGTATTGTACATGCCTACATTCTAATAAAGAAGTGTTCCAAACTTTGCGGTAAGAATACAAAAGTGAATAAGTTATGTTAATTTTTGCATAGAAAAATAAACGTAGCTGATGTGAATTCCATGTTCTAAAATGGGTAGACAGCTGGTTGTCATCTGAACATTTATTCTATTATACACCAAACCGAATTCATGCGCGCAGTAAAACGGTAAGCTCAATTTCTCACTTCCAGCTCTTTGATTCCCTCATAAACTGTCATGGGTTCACTTACCATTCGCTAAGGTGAGACTTGGTGCTGGAGCTGGCTCTTCATCATATTCTCCCTCCTCGACTAGCCTCTTACAATGATCTGGAAAATCAAAGCATCCAAATCAAAGCAATATAAACAGTATATATATATATATATATATATATATATATATATATATATATATATATATATATATATATATATATATATATATATATATATATATATATATATATATATATATACGCTCTATCTCAACGCAAGTCAAAAGATCACATGAGAGCCAATGCAAGACTATTCCAGAAGAGGAAGGATTTTATTACATTATCATATGTTATTTTTAATGTAACCCTATTTTCTCTCAATATTCATAAACAAAGTTTTAAGAAATAGACAACTACGTGTAGAAGGCCTCCAACCATACCTAGTCCACGTCTTGGTGTTTTAATGCACTGGTTCTACCACAATGTTATTTTTCTTCATTGTTTTCATATTACAATCAACTATCACTATAGCATGCTCCCCAGCTGGGGTTCTCTATTTTCAGTGAATTAGGCTTGATAATAATGTTAAGTTCATCGAATTGTCCTTACACCCATCAAGTATATGCACAATGTCACAACATACCTAGAATTTTTTTCCGTTGTCGCGGAACAATAAATATTCTCACAAACACTGCTATGATCAGGGCAGGACCGAACGTTAAAATGAAGACGCCGTATAACGGTATCTTGTGAAAATGGAGCACTGAAAATGAAAACATTCACTTAAACAAATGCATAACAGCACTAGCACGAGCAAAATAAGTTTGTCGTTATAAAGTTTTTCAAAGTTTAAGTTAATGGTTATACAGAGATTGTATATTTACATGTGCTGTTGTATGCCTGTGTAACAAAGAATTATAAGGACATTGAAAATATGTCTTTTATAATAAACATAATTGATATATGTTTAAACCTTTCCACTTAAAAGGGTGTCTTTAAAAACCATATAAAATTACTATTATGTTTGCACGAGAAATTATAAGAGTGTTTAAATTCCTTGCAGCATATTTATTTTTGATTTACTAATATTACTCTTACTGCTATTGACATGTATAATTATGTTTGTTTTAAAGGCATGCAGATCCCCAAACCAGAACAGCTCATTAATACCAGAACATATGCATAGTGAAAAGCATGCGATAAAAAAATGAAGCTATGTGCATTTAACCGACAATGAATAGTACACTGTATCAGTTCTAGGAATGTGTTACAACATAGATAATGGGTTGTGGCTGTTGTTAGTTTAATTAAGCCATACAGTCGATCTTAGCAGGATGGAAAGAAAATATACCAAGGACTTCCTGTTCATGGTGACAATATGACTTAACCGTTACCGTGATTCATGTATTAGTCCGTGAAACAAAATGGTGGATATTTGTTGACAACTAACATACTAAGGAAGCACACTGCTGGAAACGATGCGGTAAATGATGTATCTGAGCTAGATCTATTCTGTTTGCATAAATATAATTAATTCGAACTTATATGGTTAACCCAGACCGTCGCCACAACTCCCTTTTCAACATGAAATTAGCCCATTGCTATACATGCGAAGATCATTAAAACAGTTGAGGACCATTATTATACTATGTATCAATATAGCAAGTATGTGGAAAGAAATGTTTAATAGAAATATTAAGATAATAGGCATGTATAAATAAATTAGCGATAAAAAACAAGAAACATGTCCTGTTTTAACTAGCCGATTAGTTAGTACTCGGACACCTTCCTTTATTGTTTTAACGAAGTCAAAGTACTTTCTTTTCAAAAATTGTTTGTTTGAAAGAATTGATGAGTTGGTGGAAAGTGCAAGCAAAACAAATATTGTAAGGACCATGCACACAGCATGTAATTCTCCTCTTATCTTACGTAATTACAAAATGTCTTAGCAAATTTATACTATGGGCAACCTATATTATATATACTGTGAATTCTTAATCATATGTTCTAATCCGTTAACTGTGTCGCGCATCTACCAAAGTCCGGAGCTGCACTTAGCTCTCTTCCCTCCCTCGTGAAAACTTTAATATGTAAATAAATTGATTGGTACAATCCGCTTGTTTGGTTCCATTGTATACAATGTACTGCATGTAGACAGTAAATTCACTAAGTTTATGTCATCTCTATACTCTAACACATCAGACTCATCACAGCTAGCCGATTTAGGGGATTTGTGCCTGTGCACTGTAAATAGCCCGTCCTTTGTATAAAGATGCTATTTTATTTTACTCTTTAGAATTATTTATCTAATTGTTTATCAAACAATGTCTTATGCATAGCGAATCGGCGATTTTATTTTTTGAATATTATGATATTCAATGCCAGTAGAGTAAATTCATCTACTTTCTATTTCTTGCAACAAACGTGGTCAATGGCCAAAACTGGCTCGCGAGAATTTACGATCGTCGATTAAACAGCTTGTGTGACATTTTGGCTTGGAACGGTCCTTTTTAAAGAATTTTTGTAAAAAATCACGACAGAACTTACACTGTGAGCCTTTGTAAAAGACTGAGAACAGGTTGACTGCTACGGTTAGAGCATAGAAGACTGGGAGAAGTTTAAGACCCGGTTCTAGTGGTTTTGGCTTAAAAAGAAAAGAAGACAATATGAGACGTGCACCTAAAAGTATAGTCGATTATAAACATACACTAAGATTAAATAAAGTTATAAAGTTATAAACATATTTTTCTATGCCCTTTTTCACAAACGAGTAAGATTTCAATCGAAACGAACAAATAAATGGAGAACACAACATAAACGAGACAAAATGCAAATAAAAAAAATATCAAATGCAGACGAATAACATGCGATCAGGTAAGTTCATGCTTAATAACACTTGCCGAGTGGTTTAAAAAAGTGGGTGGGGGGGTTCTTTGTTTATATGGCATAGTCATTGTGATGCAATTATTAAATTTCATATCAAATTATATTGGCCAAAAACGTGTTTTGACAACCTGGCATGTTCTTGTAAAAGCGTCTGCAGCAAATATGCAATGTGTAAATAAAAACCGATGACCGATAATGTTGCTTAGTGACAGTGAATTAATCATTGAGAAGAAGTATATTACCGAGAAGAAGTATATTACCGATAAACTTGAAACGAAGCAAGATACGCGGTCAGATAACGAAGGAGAGATAACCCAGTTTAGTGTTAACATAAAGTACAATAATCATACCTTTCTGAGAACTAGAATATCGATAAATTTGAAAAGAAGCGTTGATACAAGGCCCGATAACAAAGGAGAAATCACCCAGGATCCAGCTGAAAAGAAAATATAGCATACCATATGAATTATAATATTTTATTAGATTATTTGAATTACAAGAATATGTAATATAAATATCGCCAAACTCTGCAAACATTTGGTATATTTTCTCCAGCTCAATCTTTTATTTTGAAAACAATGTGACATAATTATGGTACTTTGAACGACGTCTAGCTATTTTCGTAGAGGAAGATGCCAGACAAGTAGACCAGAAGACCTGTGTAGATGCTGCAGCGCACCGCAGGTCTGTTGGAAGATCTTCCCACAAAAGTGGTATCCGACAGTTCGCCTATATCCAATACAAGTAACACTATTTTTCCATTGTTGTGTTTTGTGTGTGTGGTGGGGGGGGTGGATTTAGGCATAATTTTGCATTCATTCATACATAAGTCTAAGTAAAGACAAATTTGAACACGAACCATATTGTAAGACAGTACAAATAGCGAAAATAATCACTATGCTAAATACAGATATCGACGTCAGAGCAGACAACCCGGATGACGAAATAACGTGATCTCAAAAGTAAGTTTTCACGTGGTTTTCTTAGTTTATAAATAGGTCTGCAGCATGGCTCAGATAGGAAATACCTGTTTGCAATGGCAAGTGGAGATTTTTGTTGCACTGTTCGCATAGATTTAGGGCAACAATGAACAGCATTTTGTATGACCTTTTCATGTAAGTATTGTTTTGGTTATTTGAGACATAAAGTTTGCTCCAAACTGTCAGATATAATCTTTAAGTCATTAGACTAGAACCCATGCGGTAAAAGGCTACACTGTCAGGTGAGAATCTTTAGAGATATCGATATTATTCATCATGGTAACATTACTCTTTCTATTTAAAACTGTTCCACCAATCAATTCGAATTTACAAATATAGCGGGTCCTTTGGTTCACTGTCCTGACACCTTTTCCATTTCTGGTGTCGATGTTGACTTGAAGCAGATATGGTGCTGTCTTCACTATGAAAAGCATGCATTGAACACACATTAGGTCACATTATCCTAACAAAGAGCTGACCAGTCATTGAACTACCCTTATACTTACTTGACTGTTAGCAAGGTTTCGAAATCTGTACCCACCCTTACCACGACCGACTTAATTGATATTTTAACAGTTTCTAATAATATAGTGACTAAGCCAAGAACTCATAGACAGTATCACAAACAAATAAAAACATGTTTTATATAATCGAGGATAAACCAGTCTACCCGGTTCGTACACTCGACCCTATTTTTGGAATAGGCCATTTCGTCGCTGAGATACTTTGTTAAAAATAGGCAAGAATGCTACATTTTATATAATAGGAACCAGACTATCTGATACTTTGTTTCATGCCTTGTTGTTTGCTACATCTTTTTGTTATTGTTAGCTGCAGTGTTAACTTCAGCTCCCCCGATTTCCTGTTATTGCCTGTTCCATTATTGACATGTGTTTATATTGCATGCTACACTGTGTATACAATCTCGGCATGCACGGTTGCTCTCTTCGAAATGATTTTACGTCAAACAGTTGCGAATTCCTGTTATTTGTTTGCTGCAATAGTTTTTCCATTAACAATGTTTAATCCAATAAGAGGCACCGCTCTCCAGAGCGGCGTCAACAAATCTAACAAACTACTCACCAATCATGCCTAGCTTGGCCCATCCGATTCCCTTGAACCCATTGACAACCACCGAGAAGCCAATGGTCGCTCCCACAATGCTGTGGGTGCCGGAAACAGGAAGTTTCAAAAATGTGGCTGCAATGAGCCATATACAAGACCCTGTAGGAAGATGAAATACGGTATAAAGATATGTCCCTATTGTATAAGTACATACGTGTTTAATGACGCTTGTACATTTATTACTAAATAACTAAATAAATAAATGTGTGGTGGTGTTTGTTGCAAAGAGAGAGAGACAGAGAGACAGAGAGAGAAAAGAGATGGAGAGAGAAAAGAGAGGGAGACAGAGAGAAAGAGAGAAATGATTGGATATTTTGAAGTATATTTTTTACGTTCTATGCTGTCATACCATGTCACATGAATCCAATTCTAGTCGTCTTTTATTATGCAATTAGGTCAGAATGTGTTGAAATTAAAGAGATGAGAATAATGTCGGAAGCGAGTTTGTTTGACGTTTCTTGCAACGAAATGAACGAGATATTCCAACTGAATCGAGTTATAAGAATACTCTTATAAAATTGAAAGAAAAATCGTTTGCAACGTTAAAAATTTATAAATTATGTCATATGGTCAACTAACCTGTTAGCGCCGCACAATTCCCAGCCATGAAGACGTCCTCTGTACCATTGGTGAAGATCGAAGGATCTATAATACCCTTTCGTATAGTGTTCGATACTTTGGCACCTACACAGTATAAAAATGTTATGAACTAGTATTGCGTAAGATAACAATTTCTTTGTATTTGATGCTTTGCTATTGAATATATGTGAACAAGATTGTAATTATTCAAAGATTGGTTAGGCCGCTTATTATATCACCACTTCACTACAAACAAGTTTGACGTCTACATAGTGAATGTATATGTCCAATAATGATCAAAACTGAAACTATATACGCAGCCGTAAGTAAGTATATGTTATTGCTTACGGTGTTAAAAATGTAGGGTATAAAATTAAGAATAAAAAAGATAAAACAAATATAAATTAACAACAAATATAAATTAACCCTTTGACTGTATTTTAAAAGATGTTCTAGCTATTTTGATAAACCTTTAAATTGCGTAGTTTTAAACATATCACTGTGATTAAAATGTGTTTCGTTTAACTTACTATAGTAATGTTATAGCCATTTCATTTACAATTGCCCGAATACAAAAAGGAGAGAAAAAATAGAAACTTGTAAAACAATATTAGTGCAGAGTCACAGAGTTTATTTTAACATCCTGAAAATAACTTGACCGATAATCAATCCAAACGCCATATCTTATTTATAAATTGGTAGAACTTGCTAATTGCCAAACAGCACATTTTAAAGGATAAACCAGTCGAACGCAATCATTAAAACATCAAAAGAGAGATACCGACAAGCTTATGTTTAATCATATTTAAAAAAAACCAAAACATGCCACACATAACAAAGAATATTAAAATAATAAAAATGAGAAGCCGGTCGTATATTTATCACATCCATAAAATAACTGTATACCAGCGATCGTTAAATAACAACCTATAAAACCTGTATACAAAACATGAAAATGGTCCAACAAAGAAGACCTCTTCTACTTACCAACAAGGATAGCTCCCAGGATCTCGAAGATTGAACCCAGGATGCAAGCCTGGCGGATTGTAATCACCTTTGCACCCACTGACGTTCCAAAACTGTTGGCCACGTCATTGGCACCAAGACCGAATGCCAAGATAAACGCGACGATGAAGCCAACGACAACTAACCAGATTAGATTGTCGTCAAAAATCATGATGAAGATTCTGTGCTAGCTAAGATGTATATTGCCAAATCTGGTTTAAAAGTTGTCGCAATGTCGTAAGCGATTTCAGATTGAACAATTCAACTCGCTGCAGTATATGTAGCCGTTTTGGATCAAGACGTTTAAATTGCTATAGAAGTACTATAACAACCGTTTCTGAGAATCAGCACTCCATCTTGCTGAGATGGCCGTTTCTTGTCCGGAACTTTTTTGGTAGCTTGATTCTTGCTGAAGCAGAAAGTATTGTATGACGGTAAACTAATATTCGATCTTTTAGATGGGTTGCACAATAAAGCCAACCGAGGTAAATTTGCTGCGGAAGTCACTGGTAAAGTTGTTGAAAGACTGAGTTAATTTCTGCAGCAAATTTTACTTTTCCAAATAGTCTAAAACGTTTTCTTGACTTTCATTTTTATTTAATATTCTTGGTTGGTACATCGTACATATTTTGCTTCAATACTTAACAGTGCATTGAAGCGAGTTTAGAAATTTTAATGACTTAAAATGTTTCTTCTAAGTTGCAGAACTTATTAAACATATCTGTAGGAATTATTCTACATTATAGTATATCATATCAATAATTCTATTTTATATTTACCATCAGCGATTGAAGATAGCAGACGAACACATTTTATTCCAAATAAATACACAGATAAAGACTGCTGTGAAATTTCTAATGAACCGCTCTCTTAACTTGTACCTGACCTGTAATGCATGTGAGGTAAAGAGACTAATATTCCAAAGTGGCATGTGTTGAGTAAGTGGACCGTAAAGTTCCTATGCCCTTGTTTGATTACTTCAAGGATTATCAGCGTAGAAGAAGAATGTTAACGAAAAATAAATACAACGAGTTAAGTGTTTATGAGTTTGTTTGACATTCATATGAATTTTGGTGGATTGAAAACAAAATACTTACCAGCTGTCAATGCGTAACCTGTTTCAGTAGCTTTATGAAGTCTTTCTCACTTATCTTTTTTTTATTTGGCAGATTTATTTGATTGAAATAACATAAAATAGTTTTATTTGGTAGTACTTTGAAGTGCATGTGTTTAGTATGTCGAATATTCATTCCGGTCATTAAGAAATAAAAAAATAACTGCTACTCCTACACGGTATAAGGTAATGGTACTGACATAGAAGTAAATGAAGACTCGTGTAATGAGCTGCTTAAAAAGTTCGTTCGAGCAATTGATTATATCCAAAAATAGTATAATTACTACGAAGGCCCTAATTTGTGTGGCGAGTAGTAAAGCTGATCGTTTGTTTGCTACATTCTACACAAGCCGGATAAATCAGGTATAAATCTGCTAAATACTTGCGCCTCGAAGTTAGACCGTCAGCAAAGTGTGCATCATTCCTCAAATTACCATTTATATTATCGGTTCCGATATGTTTTCTGCTTATGATTTGAGAGCAGGTGTTCCAGAGGTCCAATCATAACGTGAAATTCATTTTGATTCCTCTTTCACTCGCTCTCGTTATGACGCGCCAACTTTCGTAGGTTAATTAATACCGAACTAAAAAGTTGAAGAATGTACTTCTTCTTTGAAATAAATCTTAAACCTTAATGGTTTACAATAAGGTTTTATTGTGTTCAAAACTTGTTTTATCTCTTCGACAGCATAAGTTATAAAATGCAGACACGTGTTTATTCACGTGCATGACGTGATGCATTCGCGCGTATACTGACGTCATTGAAGTTTCTCGTGAGCCATGTGTTTTATAAAAATTAAATATCATTTTAAATGTATACGGAAATATAAATATTATTGATATAAATACCCATATACTTTCGAAATTTACGGGAAATTCGTAGGACATAGTGCACCAAAGACACTCTATAATGATATGGACGCTGACGTAAACATATTTTAGTATCTTAGTATTTTAGTGTCTTAGGTCCTGGCGGTAAAAATGAAAAAGCTCAATATGATTCTCTCTCCCTTTAACCTTCTGTGTCATTCTTCTCTGTGCGATTGTTTCTTGACAATATACATATGTATTGCTATACTTAACTGTTATGTCAACAGACTGTGTATCAAGGTCTGTGGGTTTTTGCTATCTTGTAGTTGCTGCTTTTTAATGCCTCGGCGATCTATTGCTGAGAGTAAAATAGCTTAAAAGTTTCGCTTCATTGGCCGGTATTACTTTATTTAAAGGTCAAATAAAACGATGCAAGTTTTGGCATTTTTCGCTTCCATTTGGTTAAAAAAAGTAAGAACACATCTTTGCACTACAGTTTAATTTAACGAATTTGTTTTACAAACTTTTTACTCGTTTAATGTGACACTGTCAACAACTTAAATAATTAAGTAAATTAAATAATAATAACATAAAGGGCAACGATACGTCCGAACAGTTTACCCACTTCCCCAAAATGTTTGTTAATTGTGCAAATACAGAACACAGCATACAGTGTTTGGTCGGCACAAAAAATCTTCCATTTTTCAACCGGATCACAACGGCCGATCTTTCTTACCAAAATCTTGCTAATTTTTTGTCCTTTGGAAATTGATGAAAACCGATATTAGACTGATAAGCAGGTCCTATGCGACTTGATCGCTAATTACACCCGAAAAAACTGCTCAATACACCTTTTCGCAACCATACGAGGCCCAACATTATTACAATGTACCGTAATAAGAAATGATAGTTTCCAAAGTCAGCCAAAGATTGGAAAATACATTTGCGCCATTTGGGCAACAATCGGTCTCGGACGACTTTGTACCCAGACTAAACATAGCATAGTTGCGCCATATTCTCCCATCTTTCAATTTTGCAACTCATTTTAAAAGAATCCATTTAGATCGTTTCGTCAGTTTTTGCAATTTAAGTTTTATAAAGAGAACTTCAACTTTTGTATCCGGTGAAAATACTGTCTTGAACAAATATCCTCAGTATTTGCCAACAAACACTGAACCTCTCCTTCCTTCCAACATATGTATTAAGAATACAGTCCTTTTTGCCAAGGTGGAATACAAATACGTGTTTTATGTTCATTAATCATTTCAAAGCGTAAAAATGTAGTGCAAGGTAAAAAGGCAATCATATGACAGACAAAAAACTACAATGGTAAAGTTTTATGAATTGATTTTGTTAAGGCTTAAACCCTCCAAAAGGAAGGTTAATGATTGCATCAACTGTTATCAACGACGCTTGTTTATGTGTAAGTTTATATTTCGAATTATTAGATTTGTTTGGCTTGAGATAATACATTCACTACTTACAGATTTTGAACGCTGTTCAAATTTTATTGACTCAGTCATGACAGAAAGGTCAACACAGTATCAGCCAGGATTTCTCTTAAAACTGTCGTAGAAACAAAACAAAGTGCGTTTGTCACATGATTTCGCCATAATGCAATGCGATTCATTTATAATTATTTTACAAACAGTACACAACAACAAAGTGTTAATTTGTTTACATTCAAAGTGTTATACTTAATCGAATGCAATTTTTGTTTACAAATATTTACATAGTACTTAAAGAATACTTTCGCTCTAAAGGTAAACTTTTGATTAATAACTACCTGGAGTATCTTTTGCAGGGAATAAAGACATAAGAGAATCATATTAATTTCTTATGTACGGTATGGAAAATGATGCAACAATCAAACATTAAGACAATTTACCAGTAAAATATATTAAACAAATCTATGAGTGTCGATTTACACAGAATAAATGCTTCTTAATATAATACACTTTTTATAGAACTTGAAGCGGCGCATTTTTATTAAAAAAATCAAGAACAGTTAAATCCGCTTAAACGTGTGAAATCATGCAAAACAAATATAATATTTGTCTAAAGCTCTTTGATTTTGAGTTTCATTTAAATATTAAACACGATCAATCTGAGGAAAGGTTACTGCAGTGACACGTAGAACCTTGAAGAACTTGAAAATTGTAAATTAAAACACACTGAATAAACAAAGTCTTGCGTTTAAACAGTCTACTCATGTCATGCTCGATAGAATGCATGTACGATAATAAAGGAAAGAAAATCTTGAACTTCAATTAAAACTTTAGTGGTTTAGTTCCCTTAGGTAAAACTTCGGAACAACTCGAATCTTTTCCAAACGCATACAGAAATGACCGAGATGTTGTGGGCGTTGCTGACACCAGCTAAAAAGTCCCTGATTGGCCGCCCCAGATTTAGGATAGTGTTAATGGCCTTTGAACGCGTCATGCGAACATTTTCCACAGTTTTTGGATTCAAACTTGTTTTAATAACCCTTATATCAAAAGTGTGCTCTAGAAGAAGATAAAATGACACACTCTGAAATTAGTATACGCGTGATTAAATAAGTCGGTATGATAACTGTATGCAAACATTTTGCCGAAAAAACAAATATTACTACTGTCATTTCAAGGTGGAGAATGATGAATAGGCACATGTAAATGGTAAACACATGCAGGTAAACCATAGCAAGTGAAATGTGATATATATTAAAAGGAAAACGGGTCACCAGACGTAATAAATATAAAACATAAACATGCTTTAATTAAGGCGCCATCGTCATAGTTCTATGTAAGTACATCCGCACCCATAAAGAATTATTATTAGGCCAATCACTGTACACTTAGGATTCTGATATGTTCGACTGGCGCTTATCCATATACCAAAATCAGGCATAATAAGGAGTCATGTGCTTTTGTTTGCGCCAGCCTTCTGTGTCATATACATGTATTTCTAGTTTTTAATTGTTTAATATCTATTATTTTGTGCCGGTGTTTCTTTTTCCGGAGAAAGTTTGACTTTAAATTATATCTAAACAATTCGCGTATAGTTTTATTTAACGATAAAGTCCATGCAATATCTGTTGGGTTTTTAATTAATATATAGAGAGAGCTTAAATTATATTTCTTTATAATCGATTGGGGGTGGGCGCAAGTTCTTTTAAGCTATACTTTGATATTTCTATAAACCCCACTAAACTGACCTATCTACTTGGAGCAATGTGCAGTAAATAGTCTTGCACAGAGACTAATCTTGACATTCATTGGCCTGCATTAAGTGCATGGTGTCTGGGTGTAACACAGAATTGGCATTTCTTCTTTACTCAGGATGACCCCTAGAAGATTGCTTGCAACCAGTGGCGAACAGCAAGTCAGCATTTTCTTTTCAAAAGATATCATGTCAGAGAATATGATTAAGCGTTTGATTTAAAAAATAAACTAAGTTCTTTGTTTCAGATCTTTGTAAAGTACAGTTCTGTATCATGCAAAAAGTAGATTTTGTCAAAAATTGGTCTCTAAGTTTTTTAAATGCAGGTACTTAAAAGGAAAATGCACCTGCACGATCAACCCTTAAAAATTGGAAGGTTTCATTATACAAACACACTTAATAATTTTCGCGCGACATTGAACGAGCAGGCGATAGTCACGGTTTGCAAATATTCTCCGAAAAATAAATATTGAACTTGTTATATAAAGTTTGTAAGTAGGATACTTCATCATCAAATGATTGTCTTTTTTCTGCCAATTCCATGAACTATTAAACTTTACAAAATGTTAAAAACTAAAAGCCATTACTAGAGCCGTTTAAAAACTGAAAAAAATATATGTCCAATTTATTATATTACATAGCAACTCTGATAAAACCATTTTGTCTACTTACCTGATTGTGTTCACTTGAAAACTGACAAATAAAAAAATATTGTAAATTGTTTCGTAGGGAACAGCAGATTTTTTTTCTAAAAAACGCTCACACTCTAATTTTCGGCAAATTGCCTTATTATTATTATTATTATTATTATTATTATTATTATTATTATTATTATATAATTATTGTTTTTATTATTATACTGTTAAATTATTAAGGGTTGATCGTGCAGGTGCATTTTTCTTTTCAGTTCCATGAGCGTTTGCGAATATGTAAACAGAATAATTGTTTGTGTTTAACTCTTAAAAAGATCAATTTGCCGAAACTTAGAGTGTTGGTGTTTTAAGAAAAAAAAAAGTTTTATTAATTATCATAATATTTATAACGGCCATTGAAAAAGCCAACTGTAAGAGTAAACTACTCTTAAAATATATGAAAATACATGTAGAATGCACATTAACGCAAAGAAAAAATACAAAACCAAATCGCTAAATGTACAGATATTAGTTTGTTTTGTTTGTTTTTAAATACATTGCAGTGGCAAATTATGATCATTATAGCGACGTCCAGCTATTATGGTGTAGGAATACCCCAGACAAATGTCAAAGTAGAACCACGCGGTCAGAGGGTAAGCAGTCGGAAGAGTTACAAGACTTTTACGCTACGTCACAGACGCCCCGCGAAATTTATTTCTTAATGTGACGTATTTATTTCTCAGAAGATGGTTTGGCGTTAACTCTTTTAAAGAAAGTGATTATTCCAGGAAAAAAAATTAGCTAATGTATTTGTATAAATATAATATGACAGTATTTGTCAAGTTCTATGCTGATAAGTGTTGTTTCAATAAAGACAAGCGAGAACTGAAATCATAAGTGCTCCTGTACTTATAACCGTGAGAACTGATAATTTAAATTTCTTGCTTAAGTTTGGCTAAATATTTGCCGAGGAACAAATATTGTATTGTCATATCAACGTACAGTAAATACAAGATGAATGAGTTCCATCACACCTGTAAGAAACGACGTGCTCTCTCGCCTACTTATCCTGACAAAATTTAAGCCATACATATAACACCTATTACAGGAACCTTATCTGTTTCAAAGCATAACTGTTTTAAATGATCTTTAATTCGAAACATTAAAAGAAAAAATACGTGTCGATATTATGTGTCAAATATATCAAAAGTATGGGACCTGTGGTCTGTCAGCCCATTGCTACACCGGCTGCGTCACTAATACCATTTGTTTAGAAGTTTTATTATAAAATGAGAACAGTCCAGTGTTTTACACAGAGATTTCAACATAGACCTCTGTTATGATTTAGACTAGTTTCAACCGGCATTTATTTGTGTATTTGTTTATTTGAGGGGTTCGATTTAATTGATATTTAAATTCCGATATCTTTGACGGAAGCTAGTTAAGCACATGTTCTCGGGGTTTGTCCATAAAAAATTGCCTGGTTAACCATTTCATGCCTTGAATTTTATAGGAAGACAAACTGCCAATATCGTGTTAAATGTTGCAAAAGCATGTACCTTGGAAGAGCTGATTTTGTATTATCAAACTATGACCAATTGGATACGGTTTTATACAATTTTAGTAAAACAACAACGTAAAATCATAGAGACCGCTAAGCAACATGCACCTTAATCCGAACCAAACATGTCTTTCTCAAATAATCTGCTCTGGCGTTGATATCTTTATTGAAAGACCCTCCCCCCCCCCCCACACACACACACACACATACACACACACACACACACACACACACACACACACACACCACCGTACTTATTTAAAGATTTTAAAAATGGGCAATTAGAGAGAATTATTTCTGGATTTTATACTGTCTAACAACTGAAGTGATGTCAGACTCCTCTTTATTTAGAAGAAAGTATGAGTTAATGAACAGGTTATGCCAAAATTTCACCAAACCGCGGTAAGGTATTGCAACATGTATTTGAGATAAGCAAACTGACGGATTCCACCTTTTAACACAGGTACACATATATAGCCGCTTACGGTTTTAAGTTTAGCTTGATATTGATTGGTCAGTATGGTGGCATATTTTCGCCAACTGATAATTAACAGTTTTCAAAAAAAAAATCATCAAACTTTCGTGAACAGTTTTGAGGTTTTCATGATCTGTACCTGGTATCGTTAAATGTCATTTGTTTATTGCGATGTTAAATACTAATCATAACAGGAAATTGTGCAATTTCTTACCCAACATTTATCCTGCGTCTAACATTTTGCTATATACGCTTCTGTCAAGACATGTATTGCCATAATGCAACACTATATCTGCCTCAAATGAAATAGGCTAACATGTCTAAATCTATAACTATTCTTTAGATAATTGGTTTCTTGAAAACCGTTTTCTTGTCATGATAACTTGGAACGCTTATATTATTTTTTTTTTCTGACTACCGCGTATTTATCTTTCATGTAATAAATTCATTAAATGTCGTTAAAACACGATCCTCCTGGCAGTATCTCTAAGTTTACTTCTATATTTGTATTTTGATAGTGCATTTTGATAAGTATTCAGTAGAGTTATAAAAGCACATGGCGATAAAGTCTTATATTTTGTTTCGGTAAGAAACTTTCGTCCATGTGTGCAGCTAGCTAAATATTGTTGTGCTAACTTGATCTTTGCGCTGTTTAAACATTCTCCGTTACAGCTGAGTTCTCTGTTACAGCTGAGTCTTACTAAAAAATAGCAAGATCCAGGTTACAGGTTACAGTGACTGTTTTATTTCGGACATGGTTTTGATATATGCATATGTATTGATATATACATTTTTTTTAAAATCCTGTCTGTTGAAATGCATGTGTAATTTATTAATTCTCTTTGTTTGTATTGTAATACAACTGTGTTATTCTTTTGTATAACTATAATTGATGTTACTCGGTTTATGCTCAGTTCGTTTATATGTATATGCTCTCCATTTATGGAGGAAATAAAGATATATATATATGTATGTTCTGGTAATATAAAACAATAATACGCCAAAATGTCCATACTATTATTAGATATTAAGACAGCAGTTTGTACTTTCATATTACCAAATAACTAATGTGAAAGTCACGAAAGGTTTTCATGAAAACTAATAATAATGTGGTGGCGGGAATAAGCCAACATACAGCAGGTTGTCGTATTCCTATTACACACCATGATTTGTAAAGTCAAGTGCTTAAAGATTCAATTGAAAAGATTGGTTGTGTTTTTGCATTTTATATTAAAATGTTATTTTGTTAAAATTCTGTGAATGCAAGCCTGTTTACACAAATATTGAGCATTACCTTTGAAAACATAAGAAGGCATTCAAACGCACAAATCTATGTAGACTGCGAAACGTTTAAACTATAAATAATACCCTTCACAATATGTTTACCTGCAAAATTTGCCCTTCCCTCGACAAATGCAAGAATATACAAGATAGTGTGTTTATTCGGGTACCACCATCGTTCTGAAAAGTTCGGGTAATCTGTATCCAATACAGTGTATCATTTTCAGATTGTTTGCAATAGAGGATAGCGGATTAATGGTGGGGCCCCAACCAGACCCACAACACACAACAATCCTTGAACGAACATAAAATAAATGATATGCGTTTGGTGTTTTTAATAATAAATAGTATCGGGTTTTGTCCAAATACATCAGATCGCATCTGCGGCATTCCATAAAAAGTATTTAAACTGAGAAGCCTGTGCCCGCCCACACCTCCACTCCGCCCGTTAAAAGCAAATCTGTTACATGCATATGAGATCAACCTTTACATTTCTAAGGGATAATTTCATGTCTTTTCTATTCTAAATGTTATGAACGGTGTTAAAATTACAATAAGCACATAGTAAGAGCGATAATACTTGCTCCTTAGACAATTAGCGCCCCTCTTGGGTAAAATTTTACTTGTTAAGAAATCACTTACGCATCTAGGAAAGTTTCTTAAATTATAATGTGATATATTATCGTGTAAAGCTACTTCATATTTATAGTATTTAATTCAAATTTGAAGACAAGTTTTTAAGTTTAAATAAAAAAACATGGACTTTTATTTAAAAAATATCAATATCATATATATTATTATCTTTTAAACCTTTATAAAGTATATTAGCTTAAAACATAGGAAATTATTTGTATACTTTGTGGATATACCTTAGATTTACACATCGGCGCTCTTTCTTCTTTCTACGGACTATTGTACACCATTCCCCAGGTAAAATGTAACGCTGCATAGGTATCCGAGTACCCGTATTTATCCATCAAAATATGTGTTGTCATACTATACAGGTTGAAAACAACTTGATTTCGACCCCCTTTTCACATACGGAGGTATCTGTTTCATCATTGTTAACATAGACGAGTTGTCACAGATCCCGGACATGTATCCTTTGTATCCGAGGGCTGTTTTCTCTATTCTTATTCATGACTTTGGTCTAAGCCAGGCGCGTAGCTGCATGTACGCTGGATAAGCAGCTGCGTACACATTGTGCACAAATAATGAAAACATAACAAGATTAAATGTGAGATAAAAAATCTTACAACAGAATGGGTTATTGCGATCAACTAGTATCTATATTTGCAACATATGTAAAATTGCTTAATCGATTAAGTAACATTTATCATGCTCTTGGAATGGGACAAGTTTTGTACTCTTATATTTGAAATGGGAGCTCAGAATGACGTCCTTAGGACGATCACACCTTGACAGCATCTAGTTGAGGTACATGTACAGAATTTTGTTCCTCGTTTACCACTTTCCTTTTCATGTTTCGTTAGATATACACTGGTTACTGCATTTTTACGGACAAAACATTTGTCTTTGTTGTTACGTACCAGTTCCTCAATCATATGCATTTGTTTAGTCACGGGGACTAACTGAAACAAATCCGAGAGACTATTCGTGGATAATTTATCCTTGGTTTTCCTTGAATCTTTGGTCAGATGCGTTTTCTCAAAATAGCTTAAATGAAATCTTCGTTTTCTCCAAATCATTACATTTTGCTTGAAGGCACATGTGATACTAATTATGTCTGCATAAACATAAGTAATATATTTCTTGTATTAATAAATAGCGTTGATCAAATTTTACATAAATGATAATAACCAGACAACTGCAGCTTGTGTTTGAGTAGCTTCTCTTTCGGAAATAAAGATGTATGACATGACTTAATACAATTCTTGTTTTATTATTTGTCGGTAACGTAACAATTTATTTAAAATCTAGTAATATGATACATACTGAAACCTCTCCACGTAGGATCTAGAACAAACGATGTCCGCGGGAGCATGCCTCCGGACCCCCCTTCAGCGGCCTTGCGTACACATCATATCATGCCTAGTTACGCCCCTGAGAGCAGTAATATTAGTACGGTCGTAAGCATTGTACACTGTTTTAGAGAACATCCGCTTTCTTTTGTTAAGGGTGATGAGATTTTTTGTTTGTTTTTTGTTCTTGTTGTGGTTTTTTGTTGTTGTTTTGTTGTCGTTGTTTTTGTTTTGTTCTTTATCTAACAAGCGGTAAGTTTCAATATGATTGTATATAATATAAAACTAATAAAATGGTTCACTATTTTCAGGTGGACTACACACATTAAAGCTTCAAGACATAATGCTGGGCACCCCATACATAGACGTTGATATCAACAGATTTTAGTCACCTCTTTACTTTGTTGAGTCAAAATTGTCAATTTAATGTGCTTCCGCAGTGTAGAACGAATCCGTGTGTAAAAGAAAAGTTATAATTATATTTTAGTTTTACAAATGAAGAATATAAAACAATGAAAAATGTCTGAAGTATATCCATGCCCATGCATTTGGCACGCAGATGATCCTAGGTATATTGCATAGACTCATTGGTGCATCGTGCAAAAAATCGACAAGTTGCTCTGTAAAGCTTTATTTTCTATTGATTCTGTTTGCATTCAGCATTGTAACAATCGTTGCTCCCTCGTTTTACCTTGGACAGCGGCAGAATCGCTTGGGACACATCACTGCAGCAAGCTATCATTATAAAATTTGTTGTGAATTTGAATTTGAATTTAAAATTTAATTCTTTGTATATGTTTATATTGCACACGGATTCCCATTACTGTGTTATTTACTCATGGTAGCCAAATGAGCTGACATTTTGCGATTAAAACATTGTGTTGTTTATTGAAGTTTTGAACCTTCTGCCTCACACATCTCTTGCAACGCGCTTTGTTGTTGTTGTTTTTTGTTGTTGTTTTGTTGTTGATGTTGTTTTGATTTTGTCGTTGTTGTTGTTTTTTATTGTTGTTTTGTGTGTGTGTTTGCGTCGCTCTGGAGAGCGGTGCGTCGTTGGGAATGCATTTCCTATGGAGACGATAGAGAAGCTGGCAATAACAAGACATCGGATCTGTTTTGTGAGATCTTTTTCAGAGAAACGTCGAGTAGATTACGCTTTTAACTGTGTTTCTTGTAACAATAAAGTGTAGCTTGCAATAATTAAAAGTAAGAGGCATTTACAGTTATTCGCAGCCCTTTCTCGAGGTCTTGTTTCACAAAAGAAACAGAGTATACCGATGTTAACAATGCAGCTTGTGAATACAGATGTAGCAGACAACAAGGCTCTTTATTGGCCAACCTTTTGTGAATTTCAAGGCAGGTATGTAACCGATGGTCCGCTTAAAAGCGCAAAAATGAATTTGCTGATAGTGGCCTACCTAACAGAATGTCTTTTCGACGGACGTGTAGATATTGTGGATATCAGATGGATAAACTGTATATTATTTCACATCCTTCTTTGTTCGGTGACATAAACTATGAGAGACGTCCAATGCCAAGTCCACAGGTTACATATATATTGTGTTATGTACAATAGTACACCAGCGTTTAAGGTTACGCTAGTCAGGTTAAGGGTTGTTTACCGTTGTGGTTTTGATGACGTAGCGTTCGCGTATCTACGTATTAGTTAGAGTCCAAATAGAGAAATCTACATGAAATAGACACGGCAAAGGAGGGAGCGGTAGCGACCGACTGGGCGTGTCTATTTCATGTAGGTTTCTCTATTTGGAATCTAACTGACTTAGTGTTTACGCTAGTTTTCCCCTAATTATCATACCAACCACGCCCATCGTGTTCCAATATTGCATCAGCACCAAAAGTAAACTGATTTTGTTTGCTGCATCTACACCTCATGTGATCAACAAACCACGCGCTATCCTTGTCACTGCACCCAGACACATTGGGTATGCATGTAAATATGAAAAATTCTGTTACACGACGGGTGTTTAGTTCTAACTTATTTACCACGAGGCATTCACACAGAAAACATGGAAGAAGAAATTAATATCGCTCTCAGGGATTGTTTGAAAACTTCGATAATGAAGACGATGTTTCCTCCTCTTGCAAATACCGACTCAACGGCTGATTTTCAAGCAAGAAGGTACTTTTATAAACGATCTACATTACGAAATCTCTCTTTTTTATTTTACAATTGTTTTCGATTAAATCTAAACGTTAACCTTAGATACTTGTTCAATGTATTTAGATAATTACCTTTTTGTCTAACACACGTTTGTAACAAAGTAAACATACATAAATTTATTAGATCTACATTTATTTTTGTTTAATAAATAGATCTAGCATTGTATATTGTCTATTTTCAGAGTCCAACCGTCGATTTGCCGATCCTGTCTCTTCCGACGACCTTAAACGGCAATGCAACAATGCTATTCCAAAAAAAAACACGTGCCATTTTGCTTATCTTTGCCAACATTTCAATCTATTGAATAAAGTTTATATGCTGTGTTTTGTTATTTCTTTTGCACACGACACACTCATTTGTACTGTCATGCATATTAATTAGGTAGGCCGGAGTAACAATCCCATGCACATGACGTCACTGTAGAAAGTTTGTTCTATAACAATAATTTCTATAGACTGTTTCTACACGAAATAGAAAGGAGATTTCTTTTAAAATAAAGCATTGTGATTGGCTGAAAAACTAGGGTAAACACTAATAGAAGAAAAGGATCATGCTAGAAAGTTCAATTGTTTATTTTTAAGTGGTCTATTTCTAACTGGCCTTCGAAAATGTTCTGGGTACATGAATGTTCTGGAAATTCTTTTGGGTATATATAAGGGCGTGTTTGCCGATAAAAAGTTTTAAGTTTGGAAAGTTTGGAAGTTTGAATAAAATTTTACTTTAGAGATTGGACATATAATTTGGAAATACTTGCAGCTTCTATCTTAAATCTTTCTGTGTTGGAACTTACGTGGACTTACTATATTCTACAGTGACATAAATATTAAAGTGTTGAATTTGGATAATATAATTAACATTCCTGTGTTGTTCTACCTTTGGATTATTTCAACTGTGCTACTAAGAGAACATTCTACCGAAAACTCTTCAGGATTGTTCTACGCTGGATTATTTGTTGAATTGTTAAAGGGACACCTCCTAAAGGGACAAACTGAAAGCTAATATTTATTTTACCTTCTGAAATTTTGTTTCATTTATTTGTTATTGTTTTATAACGCCATATTTTTAATTATTTTTAAAATAAAACATTATTGTACTAGTTTGTTGCTGGCTTGTTCTTTCTGTTACACCATTTCGTCGTTAAGTAAACATGCCTATTTATAAATAAACTTATATAGCGCGACGGGTCGTAACAGAAATTGAGGGCTCGTCCGGGATTTGAAATATTAAAGGATAACTCTGCTATTTTTGTGTAATTTTTTTTATTTAATTTTTTTGTGAACAAAAATTTCTACAAACCAGCAACAAGCTACCATGGCATTTAATTTGGAAAATTACATTAAGTCGCCTTTTGGCCAAAAGTCTGATTTGCTCGACATCGCTGCTCATTATAATGTTCCTGGAATTAAAGCATCAATGCGAAAACAGGCTATTTGCAACATGCTTATTCAAACTTTGATTGATGACAACATACTTTCGACTGAATTTATGTCGTTTGTAAAGAAAGATGTGTCAGACCAGGACATAGAATTAAAATTGCAATTAGAGAAATTAAGAATGGAAAGAGAAGAGCGACTAGAATTACAAAGGTTAAAGTAGGAAGAAAAGAAAATGGAACGAGAACGAGAAGAGAGAGAACGAGAAAGAGAACAAGAAAGAGAACGAGAAGAGAGAGAGAGAGCGGGAAGAAAGAGAACGAGACAGACAGTTTCAGTTAGAATTGAAGAAACTAGAAAGAGCAGATCAGACGCCCATTCAAAATAAAGCATTTGATGTGTCAAAGAATATTAGACTTGTTCCTCCATTTCAAGAAAAGGATGTTGACAAATACTTTTTACATTTTGAGAAAGTTGCAGATAACTTGAAATGGCCAAAAAGAGCACTGGACTTTACTTCTGCAAACTGTTCTGTTAGGTAAAGCACGTGAAATCTACACACAGTTAAGCATTGAACAGTGTTCTTACTATGATCTTGTCAAAGATTACATCCTTAAAGGCTACGAACTGGTCCCTGAGGCATATAGACAAAAAATTAGGAATTGTAAAAAAGAAACTAATCAAACACATGTTGAGTTTGCTAGAACAAAAACACAGTTATTTGACCGATGGTGTTCATCTAAAGGAATAGAACAAGACCATGCAAAATTACGGCAGCTTATGCTTATTGAAGAGTTTAAACGCTGCATCCAACCTGACTTAAGACCTTCATTGATGAAAAGCAAGTTGAAACTTTAGATGAAGCAGCTCGTTTGGCTGATCACTATTATTTGACTCACAAGGTCTCATTTGTTCCTAAACCAAACTTCACATCTACACTTAGCACTACAAGAAATACCAATTCAAGTCCACATGAAAATGCTAAGTTAAAACACACTAGTAATTCTACTGGCCTTTCAAGTCAGTTCAGTTCACACAGACAAAAACCATCTAGTGAACGAAATACCTTATCCAATGTTACTTGCAATTATTGCAAGAAAACTGGTAACCTCATTTCTGACTGTTTAAAATTAAAGGAGAAGCAGTCTTGTGGTGGGTACAAACCAACAGGCCTCACCACTTTCAAGTCAAGGCCACGGACTTGTGTCGAAGTTGACACTTTTGATCAGGCTAACAAACCTGATTTCTTGCCAAAGGCAAAAGAGCCTTTTCATACCGTTGAGGTTTCAAAACCCAATTCTGACTCTGTTATGGATATTTATGAGCCATTTATGTCAAATGGTTTTGTATCACTTCCAGGTGATTCTTGCCCGCCTACCCCTATTAAGATATTAAGAGACACAGGGGCGTCCCAATCTCTTATTTTGGCAGATACCCTGCCGTTTTCCAAAAAGACCTTCTCTGGAGTTAGTGTTGTTATTCAGGGTGTAGAGTGTGGTTCTTTAACTGTTACTCTCCATAACATTGTTTTGTCTTCCACTTTAGTACGTGGTTTAGTGTCTGTCGGTCTTAGATCTTCATTACCTTTTGAGGGTGTCCATTTGTTGCTAGGCAACGACTTAGCTGGAGATAAGGTCGTGGTAAACCCACTCGTAACTGACACACATATCATGGACAAACGTCATGATCCTGCTGAACAGGAAATTCCTGATCTTTATCCTTCTTGTGCAGTTACTCGGTCTATGGCTAGCAAAGCTATCCAGAGTTCGGCTAAAAACGCCGTTGACAAAAATGTCACTTCTAATGTTGACTTGGCTGACACTTTTATAGGTCAGATTTACAACGAGGCTAACGACCCGTCCCTTAAACATGTGAGTTCGTCACATTCTGATATGTCACCATTTTCAACTGATGATCATTCATCCAATGACAAATTTGATGATAAAAGGTCAAGGTCACAACTTGTTCAGGACCAACACAGTCATCTTGACATTTCTTGCTTGTTCGAGAAGGTTTTACCAGAGAATGAGATTTCATGTGCGCAGGTCGGTTATTATGTACGGAATGGTGTTTTGATGAGAAAATGGAGACCACCTGATGTTGCAGTTGATGATGATTGGGCGGTTAACTATCAGATTGTAGTTCCCCGTCAGTATAGACAAGAAATTTTAAGTCTGGCTCATGAATCACCTATGTCTGGTCATTTAGGTATCAGAAAGACCCAAAATAAGATCCTTAACCATTTCTTCTGGCCAGGTCTAAAGTCTGACGTGTCTCAGTACTGCAACTCTTGTCACGCTTGTCAGATGGTTGGTAAACCAAATCAAAATATTCCCAAAGCTCCGTTACAGCCCATTCCTGCATTTGAGGAACCGTTTAGTCGGATTATAATAGAATGCGTTGGACCTTTGCCTAAGACAAAGTCAGGAAATCAGTATCTCTTGACTATCATGTGTGCTTCGACACGTTTTCCTGAAGCAATACCTTTAAGGAATATTCAGTCAAAATCGATTGTCAAGGCTCTTATCAAATTCTTTACATTTGTTGGTCTCCCTAAGACAGTTCAATCTGATCAAGGTTCGAATTTCATGTCTGGTATATTTCAACATGCATGAGCTAGGAATCAAACAATATAGGTCATCTGCTTATCATCCTGAAAGTCAAGGTGCCTTAGAGAGATTTCACCAGACATTGAAAAACATGATTCGTACTTATTGCTTTGACACTGACAAAAGCTGAGATGATGGAATCCCATTGCTCTAGTTTGCAGTTGGGGAGTCAATACAGGAGTCTCTTGGATTTAGTCCATTTGAACTTGTGTTTGGTCACTCTGTACGTGGACCGTTAAAACTACTTAAGGAGAAGTTCCTGTCCGATGATGAGTCATCATTGAACTTGTTGAAGTATGTATCTGATTTCCGAGAAATGTTATCAAAAGCTTGTGAATTGGCAAGTTCAAATCTCAAAGCGGCTCAGGGAAAAATGAAAGAAAGGTATGATTTTATTACTCAAACTAGATCTTTCAAACCAGGTGACCAGGTTCTTGCATTATTGCCAATCCCAGGAAAACCATTACAAGCTAGATACTTTGGGCCTTACATTGTTGAGAAGAAAGTCAGTGACCTCAATTACATAATACTAACTCCTGGGGGGGGGGGGGGGGGGGGCGAAAACAAAAACAAATGTTCCATGTTAACATGTTGAAGTTTGTACATTGACAGAAATAGCCAAAAGGTTAGTAAACCTGTGTCAGTTGTTCACTTTGTCCCACCTGATTTAGACATTAATCATTTAGTAAGAGACAGTAAAATTGAAACCAAAGTGGATCCTTGTCCCACTAAGCTGAATAACTCGGACATTCTGAAGAACATTGATGGGAAATTCATACATCTGGAACCGGATCAAAAGGCACAGTTGAAACAACTTGTTTGTGAATTCCATCACTTGTTTCCTGACATTCCAACACGAACTGATAAAATCCAGCACGATGTTATCGTTGAAAGTGAAGCTGCTGTTAAACAACATCCATACAGAATGAATCCATCAAAACAACAATATCTAAAAGGAGAAATAAAGTTGTTACTGGATATTGACTTTATTAAGCCTAGTCAGAGCAAATACAGTTCACCGTGTATTCTTGTGCCAAAACCAGATGGAACATATAGACTTTGCACTGACTACCGGAAGATCAATATCATCACAAAGACGGATTCATATCCCATACCAAGGATGGATGATTGTATTGACAAAGTTGGGAAAGCCAAATTTGTTACTAAGTTCGATCTTTTGAAAGGATTCTGGCAAGTACCTCTTACAGACCGGGCAAAGGAATTATCTGCATTTGTGACACCAGAAGGACTGTACCAATACAAGGTTATGCCATTTGGCATGAAGAATTCACCAGCAACGTTCCGACGACTCATTAACTCTGTCATTTCTCGACTTTGTCATATATTCTTATTAACGGGTGCGATGCCTACATCGACGACGTCATCATCTACTCTGAGACGTTTGCTGAACAACTGGAAATCATCCAATCTTTCTTCAACAGATTGAGTGAGGCAAAACTAACCATCAACCTGGATAAACGTGAATTTTGTCATGCTACGTTGACCTTTTTAGGACATGTTGTGGGACAGGGTCATGTAAAACATATTGAAGCAAAAGTTATGACTATTTCTGAGTTCCCAATACCTACATGTAAAAAGCAATTGATGCGATTTCTTGGTATGGCAGGTTATTACAGAAAATATTGTAAAAACTTTTCTGACATTGCAGAACCTTTGACAAACCTTCTCAAAAAGGGTAAATCATTTGTATGGAGTTTTCAATGTCAAACTGCATTTGACAAATTAAAAGCTGTACTTAAAAGCGCACCAATTCTCTTAGCACCAGACCTTGGTAAAAGTTTTTCATTGGCTGTTGATGCTAGTGACGTCGGTGCTGGTGCTGTTCTGTTACAATCAGATAGTGAGGGTATTGATCATCCCGTGTGTTATTTCTCAAAGAAGTTTAACGAACACCAGAGAAATTATTCAACAATTGAAAAAGAGTGTCTTGCTCTTATTTTTGCTATACAACATTTTGAAGTGTATTTAACTTCTTCAGTAAAACCTATTGTTGTATTCAGCGACCACAACCCTCTTAAGTTCTTACACAAGTTAAAGAACAAAAATCAACGGTTAGTTAGGCGGAGCCTGCTCTTACAAGAGTTTGATTTAGAAATCAAACACATTAAAGGAAAAGACAATGTTATACCTGATGCTATCTCGTATGTAATTGTGTAAACTGAAGCACAATATGTAATATGTTTATTCAAAAGATTACATGTATTTTGAACTTTGTATAACTGTTATTGTTATATTGAGTACAATTTGTTTTGATTTGATGTTTGGTAAATATGTAAAACATGCAATTTGTAATTTGTAACACTTAATTGTGTAAATTTGAAATTTCATATGTTTTGATATTATATTTGTTTAACTTGTGACACTTATATTGTATTTTGTATCATTATTGTAATAACTTATTTAACTGAGTTATTGTTAATTTAATATTCTAAAAATGATTTATTGCATAAATCTTTTTTCCTTTAGGGGTGGAGGTGTTATGTACAATAGTACACCAGCGTTTAAGGTTACGCTAGTCAGGTTAAGGGCTGTTTACCGTTGTGGTTTTGGTGACGTAGCGTTCGCGTATCTACTAGAAGAAAAGGATCATGCTAGAAAGTTCAATTGTTTATTTTTAAGTGGTCTATTTCTAACTGGCCTTCGAAAATGTTCTGGGTACATGAATGTTCTGGAAATTCTTTTGGGTATATATAAGGGCGTGTTTGCCGATAAAAAGTTTTAAGTTTGGAAAGTTTGGAAGTTTGAATAAAATTTTACTTTAGAGATTGGACATATAATTTGGAAATACTTGCAGCTTCTATCTTAAATCTTTCTGTGTTGGAACTTACGTGGACTTACTATATTCTACAGTGACATAAATATTAAAGTGTTGAATTTGGATAATATAATTAACATTCCTGTATTGTTCTACCTTTGGATTATTTCAACTGTGCTACTAAGAGAACATTCTACCGAAAACTCTTCAGGATTGTTCTACGCTGGATTATTTGTTGCATTGTTAAAGGGACACCTCCTAAAGGGACAAACTGTAAGCTAATATTTATTTTGCCTTCTGAAATTTTGTTTCATTTATTTGTTATTGTTTTATAACGCCATATTTTTTAATTATTTTTAAAATAAAACATTATTGTACTAGTTTGTTGCTGGCTTGTTCTTTCTGTTACACCATTTTGTCGTTTAGTAAACTTGCCTATTTATAAATAAACTTATATAGCGCGACGGGTCGTAACAATTGTTTAAAATTTCAGTCATAAAAACTAGTCAAAACTATAACGTTTGGTTTAGATACAGACAGAACGCATCTAATGCATTCAAAAAAAATAAAAAGCATGGTTAATAACCATTTAATTCCGTAACTTAATATAAATAATATATATAATTTATTATATAAATCACAAAATCATAAATCAATTTACCAAAGAAGTGTAAATAGAACAGCTAAAACCATTGGGTTAACTAACTTGCCTTCTCATCAATAGGAAAATAAGTCATGGTTCTATGAGATTTACAGCATATTTAAAATTTCAAGACATACTAAAGAAATACTATTTTACTTGTCATTACGATATAAATGTAGTAACTGTTTTTGTAGTAACTGTTTTTAGAAATAATACAAAACAACAGCAAAATTTCATACATCACGCAAGAATCAGCATTTGTCAAAACGTCTGACTTTTGGACCTTGTATGAGCATCACAGTTTATCAAGTACAAAAAGGGATTAGAGGGTGAAGGGGGTCCAGATGACAAAAATGTGCTGGGGGTCCTGATTGCGTTCGCAATTATGAACAGAATTGTCGGCGCGATAAAATAAAAGTTATCATATAAGTCCAAAAATATTTACACTATGAATCTATTGTAATCTTGCGTAACAGTCACGTGTTTGTATGGTTGGTCGCATGTAATATGATGTCGCTTGTAATATTATGTCTCATGTAATATAACATAGAACTGTCAGTGCAAACGCTGGAAAGGCAAGTCACGTGTTCTGTTGTAACACCAAGTCATCACCCTCTGATGTACATGCAACAATTGTATACACAGAAAGTCTAAGGCATGTAAAATATATCGAGATATAGTAGGTGTACAATAATCAAAGACAGCCAATTTGTTTACAGTATACTATAATGTTTACAAGATATAAAGCTCGGATTGAAAATTTGTGCACATACCTCTTGCCCCGCAAACATCCGAAATATCAAGTTTCTTTGAGCGTAGACGGCCCCTTTTATACTTGCGGCTGGCATCGTTTATATGGGTCGGTTGTACTCAGGCGTAACACTACCTCAAGCGATTTGTGTAAAAATGCTCCCACCTAATAGTGTTTATATGTTAAAGGTGTTCTTCGGGAATCTGTCTATATCAAATACAAGGACCACTAGCAAACCATTGCCTCTGGATATTTGGTATTGAAAACAGGCAGTAGAACGACCTTGCTTTCAAGTAGGAAGAATTTTCCCACTGCTGAAAGAGGAGGACGGTGTTATTAATGCAGTAAGCAGTTGGATTTTTGTCATTTTCAATCTTTTTTTAGACACAATTGGGGGCAACGACGATTTCTTCTTTAGAAAGACAAATAGAAATATTATCGGTCCGCCATTATCCTGTTTGTAGAAAAGGACCAGAAGGGGTGTTTCTTTACTAGGTCAGTGGTAATATGCAAGAAAATACTGTCAACGCAGACTGCTTGTAAGCAAAATAATTTTTCCTGCAAAGTATATTACTTTATGGCCCATGAAAATGGTAATTACAACTATAAATGGATTTATGAGGTTAAATCTATTCTTCAAACCATTGGCCGATCAGATATCTGGTTAAGTCAAAATTGTATCGACCTCAAAAATGTTCATAGGTTAGATAAACAAGCTCTTACTGATCAATTTAAACAAATTTGACATTTCAATGACAAACAAGGGTCAGATATATTTAACTATTAAACCTAATCACACCAGTAACTTAGAAACCTATCTTAAAATATTAAACAACAATAATGTTAACACTATTTTAGATACCGCGCGTCAAATCACTTCCTGTAGAAACTGGCCGCTATGAAAGTGTCACCTGTCACGGAAGACAATGCCCACTCTGTCAGACGAACGCCTTTGGAACAGAAGAGTACTATCTACTTTATTGTCCTTTCTTCAACGCAGAACGCGATAGATGCCTCATGACAAATAATACTTCATTATTCATAACACGCCCCTTTCTAATATACCACCTAGCGAAAACTTACCATTCCCAGAGCCGAATGTAAGTTTGTAAAGTTTTTTCTACATTTTCAAATGCAAATCGTAACTAATATCGATACCGCCGAGATTCAATCGGACTTTACTTTAATCTTTTTTATTCCATATTGTATAAGAGCAGCTCTTTTATCCCCTTGAAGGCTGAAAATCGAGGATGTTAGCCTTTGTTCATATGTTTATTTTCAATTATAAGATTTAACTTGACTCCATTGTAGAGACGGCCAACTTAAATCAGAAATTTTAATTAGTAAGGATGTCTTGCACGTTCAGCGGATTGAATTAAGCATATTATATTTTAAGGGAATGTAATTTTAATAGACTCACCTAATTATTTCCTAGTATTTCTTTCCGTCTCATTCCTCGAGGTTTCTTCAGATTTCTATCGTTTTATTCTGTATTTGTTCTCTAACAGCATGCCTTACATTTCGTTATCTATAAGACATGGTGACTGAAACTGAACAAACGTACATAAGCGATGCAGTGTGAAGACACGTGACAACTTCGTAGCGCGAATCGTAACTCTGGCATAAATGCCAGTTAACAATCATTTTCTATTCTCAGTGTTAATGAATGTACTGGTCAATAAGTACTTTGTGGCACATAGCATCAAGTACACGTTGCTTTACCAGTTGCTACATTGATATATCTCAGAAACTCAGCTCTCCTATTCTGCACATCCTTGTAAAGTTAAAAGCTAAATCTCTTTCTCTCCACTTATTTTCTGTCCTTTTTTATTTTTCCTTCATTATTTAATTCCTCTTTTAATTCTTTTCACAGCACATGCTATTATTATGTATTAATTATACATTGTGCAGTGTGCTTTGAATTGAGATAAACCTGCCTTATTTCCACATTCCCATAACTTTTCTCTCATATTCTTACTTAATTCGCAAATATTGATGCAACTAAAGTATATGTGTTCCCCCGCCCACTGTCCATTTGCCTTTTTTTCATTAACTTAGAGAATGTATTCAAACACTTCTTTTTTTAAGAACTGAAATGTCATTTGTAATGTTTTTGTACTTTTCCGCATGTTGTACCAATTTTGTACCTGAGAGAAAATAAAAGTATTGTCTGTCTGTCTGTCTGTCTGTCTGTCTGTCCGTCCGTCCGTCCGTCCGTCCGTCCGTCCGTCCGCCCGCCCACCTGCCTGTCTGTGTCTGTCTTTTTGTCAAATGTTGTACTTTGTTCAATTACATTTACTGTTTAAAGACATATTGCATAAATAATGACTTATTTGTATTAACATATGACTTTTTAAACTAAAAGAGCTACTAATGCTCCTTTTAATGTTAACGTATCGATTTAATAAGACCATATCATAATTTTATTGGATGAAATTATAAAAGAAGTGCAAAATTGCTCACAAGTGTAAAATTTTACTCTTATAAACGCAAACAATGTATAAACACAGTCAATTATGTTCTATGAACTAGTCTTACAAATAATATTTAAAGGAGACATTTTCAAAAGGACAAGATGCAGGTAATACAGAATCTCCTGTGAGACAGTTAGGCAAATCGTTCAAGTGTACAGCCAATTAACCGTCTTGATTGGTTGGTGGTCGGATTGATGTTAAATTGTGATTGGCTTATTATCGCTAACAGTATTGCATAGACGTTAATCCGAAGCAATAATATGTCAAATAGGGACATTTAGTTACCAATGGGTGTAGGACAAAATCTCCCGCACCTTGGTAATACTTTTATAAACGAATGCTCTGTATAATAATGGCAAAAGTGGCAAAAATGACGATGACCAGTTATAACCAGTTTTATCCACTTTATATACGGGGTCACTCTAAGTTTTCTGAATTGCTACCTTTTCGTCCAAGATATGCTCTCGACATAGCTTTCATGCTTGACATATGTAGAAAATATAGACATCTCTGGATATTAAAAAGTGCTATCTAAGTTGTGGCAGTTGACACATTTTATTTATTTTTGTTAAGTTTCATTCATTTTTAAACATAGTATCGCCCAATATTCAAAAATCTACAATAACTTCTGTTGTTCCAAACAACACGGACAAAGGCTTGCTTGTGATCCTTCTGTTGTTCCAAACAACACGGACAAAGGCTTGCTTGTGATCCTTCTGTTGTTCCAAACAACACGGACAAAGGCTTTCTTGTGATCCTTCTGTTGTTCCAAACAACACGGACAAAGGCTTTCTTGTGATCCTTCTGTTGTTCCAAACAACACGGACAAAGGCTTGCTTGTGATCAAGGAAATTGTTGTCTAGGCAAAAATACTTCAAAGGTTTCAAATGAACTACTATGACAATTTCTTATTAGACATGTCCCAGATTTAATAAAACCATAAAAATATACATTAAATATATTAATGTTAAATTAAATCAAGTTAAATTTTGATGGTTTTGGGATTTAATCTTCTTTGTGGAAGAGGTTGTTGTGTTTTGAAAGGCACGTTATCGCTAAGTGCCTTTTGCAATTGAAGGGTGGTTAAGGGGCACCGGGAGTAGAGCGCCTGACATGCTAATGTTAAAGATAGATTTTGCTTTGTAACTTTAATTGGTATTATGAAGATAATCTTACATCTCAATCAATATGGTGCAAAGCAAAGCTAAAATGTTTAGAGTTATGAATAACTCCTATGCTGATTAATTGGCTCATCCATTTAGATCAGAATTGATAATTGCATTAAACACGTGCAGGCACACGTTGCAAAAATTACTGTGTATGTTTTAGGGAAGGATAACCGTCTTAGTGACATTTTTTTTTCTTTCGAATATGTCTTTTTAATTAGACAATGTACTGTTCTTTTCACCATATACAGCTTTTGAGTGCTCAAAGAAATGGTTGGCTTTTAAATTGCTTCCAAAGTTATGACAGTAATTATAAGGTAAGGAAGAAATGTTAGTGTCGTGTAACCGTAAAGTCATATATGGCTTCAGAATGAATCTACATTAGCCTACATAATCTTGTATTGTGAATGTTTAAATGCTCAAAAAGAGTAAAATATACATTTATTCGTCTCACTAACCAAAACATGTATATTGCTAAAATATTCCTTTCGCTTCGGTAGCCATAGTCGACCATAGCCGACCTTAGCCGATAATTTTATCAGGCATTTCCGTTAAACACGCCTGAAAGTAAACGGTCAATCGAAACTACTCGGAAATTCACAAATCATCTCTCGGATGTATGTAGGTAGTCTGATCACCTCGGTCATTTCCCTAAATGGGACTGCTTTTGTGACAGACGTAAAAAAGATGGCAGCTCAGGATGACAGCTCACTACAGCATGAAGCCTGTAAAACCTTCAATTTGTGGCGGCTTCAATTTTATATCATCCATGTTTAATTACACAGGACAGCAGACATACAGTTCACAAACGATGCCATTGTTCATGTTTTGTGTGAACTACATTTTTTGGCATATTCTTCTTCCGACATCCGGCGAACAAAACGATCGTGATTTCTGTAAGTATCATGGCACCAAATACATCAGAGAGATGATTGTCCCGAGGAAGGAATTACCCGAGGAGTTCCGATTGCCGTCGGATGTATCTGGTGCAATGATACTTAATGAAATCGGTACTTAACTACACCACAATATTAAATCATGGACTAAATTTAAACCCATGATTTCTAGATTATATGTGAACAGGAAGGTCTACAAATGATAGGGCTGTCTTGACGTTGTGCACAACGATTTTCAAATCCTTTAGTTAGTAGAAGCTCAGCATTCCAGTACAGCTCCATGCATGTATGGATAAACTTCGCATTTGTGTGTGTCAGTCATTAGCTAGCAAAACGCTTATTGACAGATATTATTTTAAATATAAAAATATGAATATATAAATTAATAAATAACTATATTTTCATAATTTTAAAGTGAAGCGGATCGTGTGGTCTGCGCCACTTACCTGTACTAAACAGGAACTCTTTCGCTTTAGCACATGAACGTGCAAAATAGCGCTTCATGAAGTGGTTAAATGTTAGACAAGATTGAGCTTCCATACATTGTAACTTGTTACTCTAACAACTATTCACCTGGGTCAACTATGAGCGACCCAAATGTACCCAGACATAGCCGGGTTTTACTCATCCTCTCTCGGTGTCTACTGTCCGCACAATAAGTAGCGGGAAGTATGTAAGAGAAGGCCACTCTCTCGATGTTTCAGAAAATTCGCACCACCTTCGGCATTCGCAGCATCTTCGATCCTAACACGTTCAGAATGGAAATTAAACCAAAACAAACCAGGCGCATAAAAGTTATTATTCGACAATATAGACTTTTTCCCCAAACAGCGTAATCAATTATTGTTACCTGAAAAGTTACCGCGAACGCGAAACTTTGTTTAAAGATGTCATACATCTATGTGTAAAAGAAATCTTCCATCTATTTCCATTTTCAGCGGAAAGAATAACCATCAACATATACAAGTTTATGCAGAATAATGTCCGAATCACCAATATAAGATATTTTCACATGTATTTAATATCACCAAACTGTCGTATACAATATTCAAGGCAATACCCTTCCGTAAAACAGGAAAGATAGTTTAAGGACATCTTTACTTCAAAAATTGTTTTAAAGGGAAGGATTGCTTCAGTGTCTATCGATTGTGCTCTGCCAACAATGGGTGCAACAATCCAAGGGTTTATACGATGGCTTACTTCATCTAACGTCGAGTTTCAAAGTTGAATTCCACCAAGCTCTGCTGTTTAAGCCGTTTAGTGTATAAAACTAGCTGTCTTGTATAGTATATATGGCTACTCTAAATGAGTTTTAAATTGAAGAAGAATATACGACAAAGTCCTATGAGCATTGCAACATATAGCAAACTCTGAAAAGGCACACTACAATTGTATTTCAAATGCGAGCAAATTGAAAAGTAAGAAAAAAATATGATGAGTACATTTAACGAAAAGAGCTAACCCGACGGTTACCGCCTTGGAACGGTCAGCTGGCAATATGGGCCGACTGGGGTGCTTTAAACGATTGTACACAGCTCTAAACCTCGCACTTCCTGATGGGTTTTTCAAATGCAATGCAATGGAAAGAACGCCGATCTATTTGAACACAATATGTCCAAACGCTGATGTTTTCTTTGATAAGTTATGACGTAGTGACGTCATTGAAAATAATGGCCACAAAGTGTTTAGAATAGAAAGGGACATTATTTCGATTAGAAAAACTACACAAAAATGAGACAGACGCACATTTGGTAATGTTCATGTGTTGCAAAAAATCATTAAAATATTGCATCTTATCATTTATTTATAGTGAATCGTCCTTATTTTACCTTCGATAGGCAATCGCCCTTGTTTTACTATCGACGGGGAATCGTTCTTATATTACCACCGATAGGGAATCGTCTTTAGTTTACCATCAATAGGGATTTGTCCTTATTTTATCATCTACAGGGAATCGGCATTATCTTACCATAGATGGGGAATTGTCCTTACTTTACCTTTGATAGGGAATCTGCCTTATCTAACCACTTGATAGGGAAACATCCTTATTTTGCTATCGATACGGAATCATCCTTATTTTCCTATCGATAGGGAATCATCCTTATTTTCCGATCGATAGGAAATCATCCTGATATTACCTATCGATGGGAAATCGCCCTTACCTTACCATCGATAAGGAATCGTCCTTTTTGCTATCGATAGAGAAGCGTTCTTATCTTACAATCGATACTGAATCGTCTTTTTGACCATCGTTTTGTTAGGAGATCAGAGCTGTTAAGAAGGTTACTAGCTATGCATCCGAAAATATGCCTATACCAAATAAATGGAATAATATCTTACGCCTGTTTCAGGGATTTGAAGCCTAATTTCTGCATAAACTCATACTTTAGTCTAAAAAATGTCTGTTTTAAACATTACCTGATTGTTAGACACTACAAATCGTGAACATCGCTTTGAATGTCCATTCTAAATCTATAAATAAGCGAGATGAAGATTTCAGCTCAAAAATATATATATCGACGTCAGAGCTGATTACCTGGATGATCGTGTGAGTGAACTCAAAAGTAAGTGGTGACACATGTTTAACAATAGCTTATTATGCAGCGTGGCTCGGAAAGAAAGTCCATGTTTGTGATGACAAAGGGGGTGTTATGCTAAACTTTTCACGTGAATGTAGGGGATCTTTTCAGATAAAAATAAATTCTTTTATTGCCTAAGAGGTAACGAAATAGTCCAAACCGTCGGGCACCATGTTTAAAGTATGTCCGTGCCACTTTGAATGGGACCTGTGTAGTCTTACCTAGTTGATCTAATATGACTATGCTACCGGAGTATAGGAGTAACGCTTAATTATTGTGAGTAAATAGGTTAAAAGTGAGGGGTGGTTATCAGAAAAACTAGATCTTTACAAGTTTGCTATTGCAATATATGTTAAAACGTCATTTTTATTCATTTAAATTGGGTAGGTGAACATTTCAGATGGGCAGTTTGGTGAGGTTATACACAATATAAACACCAAAAGTACGAAGACTCAGGGAAATCTAGCATAAATATATAATAACGTTTCTATGATGCCCCAATATAAGGCAATCCTTATAAACCATGTGGATATGTCTGTAAGTACCCGTCTTCGACAAAAACAAATGGCCGTAATTCCATTTAACTTATAAAATTGAATGGAGCGACGGTCCACCAGAACTTTCAGCTACTTTTTCAAAAATCTTAATTATTATGAAAACATAAACTAAACAGCGCTTCACAGCCTTTTACTGAATCCAACCACTCGTTACACCTTCATTAGCTTACCAACCCTTTGTGTCAAAATGCCCAAACCATACTGGTCCAGTAAAATTTGGTCCGGTCCAGTATATATTGCCATCTTGGTGGACGTATATATTTCTACAAGATCCCATAGTCAACGGCAATATTTCTCATCAGAGGCCACGTGCCTTTCACATCACTTTTCAGTAACTTCAGCCATCAATAATGAATTGTCGTCAATGAGTTTACGAACGACATTTGAACTAGTTGTGATATTATGATATAGTTTTAATAATGTATAATTATATATTTATTCTAACGATAAAGTCTAAGGAATGTTTGAAAAATAAATTGTATTGGATTTATTTCATGTTAATTGAATTGGAACAATTTTATATTGACACCGACATTGATGGAAACAAGCATGATATCCTGCTGTGAATGTGAATGCACGTATCTCCCTTTCATAGCTTGGAAGCAATAACCTTATCTATCACCAGTCATTAATGGGGGTATGCGACAGGTTGAACCCAGGTTACCCCTCTCAAACAACCAAATAAATTCTTCTTACCTGAAACACTCGATTCTTTCAAAGAAACATATATTTCTTATCTGAGCCACGTTACACATTTAGCTAGTTTACAACTAAGAAAAAAAAAACCACGTGTCCACGGGCTTTTAAGAACACATGATACCATCTTTCAGATATTCCGTAATGACATTGATATCTCTATTTAGTAGAACTGCCCACAATGCTTACTTATTGGTGCAGAAAGAATGAAAATATAAAGTAATATGTTTTATTTGTATTACCTAAAAATTGGAGCTGTGTTCAAAATCTTTACTTAGACAAAAATATAAGTTTATAAAGAAATAGTGCTCAAATTCTCCCTAAAAGGGAGAAAGTTGTTACATGCGTTTGATATAGTTGGATACCATTTTCATAACACTTTAATATAATTGTATAATTAACTACCGATCCTTTAAAAAGAGCAGATTTGTGTCATAAATCTATAGGCAGGTATCCCAGTTGCTCCTGTAAGAATGTGGCTAGTATTAGTGCATTATGCAACAGCAAACGCATCACATTATCTGCTTCAAGTATTTAACAATCCGCTTGACTGAAACCTTGTGGTGTATACACCGTACCCAGTGTGACCGTCATACTTATTTATTTTGCTATCCAAGTGGTTCAAAAACAAGGATAGCTTGGGTGTATTGAATCTGGAGCATTAGGTTGGATAACAATATGTCGCAAAACGTACAATAGCATGTGTTATACGATGTTTTAAACATCTTTTTGTTCTGGTCTCATGGGTAGACAGTGGATTGCTCCTACACAGAGTTATCGTTCGTTGCTTTCACATATGCCCCATGCAACAGGCTCGCTGCCATTAATGTAAAAATTATTGGTGTAAAAAGATAAATTAGTTTATTGCTCTTTTGGAAGGTCATGTCTACTGCATCATTTTGTGTTCCAATATACACTCACCCCAACAACCTCCCCACCCCCACCCCTACGTCCACGCCCAACCCAATCCCAACCCCTACCAGTGACGGATCAGTACCAGTTTCTCGTGAAACGGTCAACATTCAAACACTATTTTTCAATGATTCAAATAGTTCGTTTCACGCTCGGACCACAACCACTGCTAAACAAAGACCCATTGGCAGGCTGTGTTGACCCCATCGTGTTGCCAAATATCACCGTGACTGTCAAAACTCCGTGAAGCCTTCACTGTCAGCATTTGTAAATGTGAGAGATCAGTCTCGGCACCTACGTTATATAATAAATTCACAAGAAGCACCATGCCACTAGCCAGACTCAGTGCTCTGGCACTGATGCATGTTCATTATGACGACATTGACACACACGCGATTCTCGCAGCTACATCCCAGAGGACTTCTAGTTGTCGATATTCTTAACTCTGATATTCTAACTTCTGAGTGTCTGTAATAGGTACATGTAAGTACCGTGCACAGTTATGCGCAACATTTCCATTTAATGGGGTGTAAATATATAATTAAGATTCTTATTCTCTGTATTTATAATGCTGCTTTTCGCGAAGTGTGGTTGTGTGTGCATATGCTGCTCATATGTTTACTAAATTTGGAAACAGAACGGTCATTTAAATAGTAGTTGTTTTCTTTCAACACAACCATGTTTTACTTATAAATGACATAGGACTGGCTACATTATTTTCCTGTGTACCTGTGAATAGGTCAGATATATGGTCTGGATTCGCCCCTGCCTACCGCCACTCCCTACTAAAGTCATTGATGCGAATCATCAAAGGCGACACAAAAACTGGAACAGCTAAACATGTATAAGCAATATAGGAACAATAAAAAAATATATTTAAAACGTTTACAGATGGAAGTTTTCAGTATACTATAAATCTCCAGAGAAAAATATGTGTAATGTTAATTCCGGAGACCAGTGAATGATTTAAAACAAAATAAAAAAGCGAACCCTACACGGTTCAATAGATTTTGAAAAGCTGTTATATATGTTATATGTTATATTTGTTATAAATAAGTGTCACGGGTCGTTGATAACAATTAACAATAAAAACCAGTAAAAGAGTGTAAAAGCAGAAAATGCACATGTGCTGCAACCTCACATGGCACTTATCGTAATTGTTCAGGTAGTATTTATTCTGGCATGTTGTGTGTTTTTTTCCTGTCCCGTTATAATATTTTTTTATTATTATCAAAGTTGTTTTACTTGGAACATTTTGTATCTGGGTTATGCACACAAAAAGAATGTTTACTTTTTCCTAAACGTAAGATATGCCACACGTTTAACGTGAAACGGATGAAGACAAACTGAGGGAAACAGTCAAAACAGAACTATCTGGTATGTCCTTAATCCCGATGAACTAATGTTGTAAAACAATGATATTACGTAAGTTTATGCTGTGGTTTATAAGTACACACTGAAATGACATTAAGAATACAGCTTAACAAAATTTGCTGTCAAGAGAAAGGTTGTATGTCACTCAATATTGGACCGAAATACTTCAAAATATCAAGTGAAGTTATCATCAGAATCTTTAATAAGAGTAAGACCCTTTTTGAAAGCTTGTCGTGAATTTGAAAACCTCTTATCCAGAGTCCAAAAACATTACCCCATGACCACAAACACCTTAGAAAAGCCATAAAAGCATTACTGCAAGTTGAGCATTCCTACCTACTTCCGTAAGTAAGGGCGTACAGAGTTTTCATGTACATTTAAGTTAAATGTTCAGAAATTTTAGTAACAAAAGAAATTAACCAAAATATTTTTTTTCTGCCATAATTGCATAAAAATGTTGCAGACACTCAATAAATTAAAAATAAAAATATAAAGATATAGTGCACCGTATGCCGAATTGGGGGCCGTATTTTATCAGGGTTAGAAAGTCCGCTGAGCAGACTTTCTCCATGTGCAAATGTCAGTGTGCATTCAACTGTTCGCTCCAGCGCGTCGCCAATAAAGTCATTAGCAGAAGTCAAATACGTCTCTCATGGGCTTCTGTACGCAGCGAGCGGCCATGCTGTTGAAACACACGAAACACTTGATATGTGTTGCTTTTTTAAGCAGTCCGATATTGTGACCAGGATGTGCAAAGTATGCTTGGCGTTGTTTAACACTGGTTTTCTTGCACGCCGAGCAAACATTTTGTGAAATATTTAATGTTTGTGAAGATACTTATGGATATACATAATGTATATTGTGTATAAGAAAAGGGGATATAAGTAAAATAATAAATCATTAAAGGTAAAATTAACTATAAAATATATATCATTAAAGATTAACAAACCAGATACACATAAACAACGACTTACCTACAACTGTAGCGTCAACTTCTTTTTCAATAGCGCAAAAAGAGCAATTACGCGCTTATTTGCATTGTTGTCCTTAAAGGCCCCATGTTCGGCACAACCAGCACATAGTTGTAGTCCGCCTCCGCAAGTTATTAAACTATATTTAATAAATTCATATTGAACGCTCTAAAGAAGATCATATTAAAGAGTTATAAATGATTTCTTAAAAAAATAATGTCAATTTTTGATTCAAGTGCTGTTATACAATTATTATATAATGTATGACTTTCCAGAAATTCAACTGTACCAAAACTAACAAAAACTCAATTGTGAGTGGTAGGGTAAATGATAGAAATTTTGTTACACACAGGAAAATATATACTTTAAATTCAATGCACCTAGTATACCAACTCATATAAATTCAAAAAGTACTTTCGAATTTAATACAAAAAACTAGTTTATCAAAAATTACAACTTAAATCAATTGCAAAATTGAAAGAGAGCAGGAAAAAGTTAAAATATAAATTATTATTTATAACTACATGTATATAGATACAGTATAGTTTATAACAAATACTACATCTAACACTATAATAGTATATTATGTGTGTACAAAATATAATTTTGAAATTGTTTAGATAAAAAGGTGAGCAGAAAATGAAAGTGAATATTTATCAGTTTTAAAGTGATTAATGAAAAAGTCTTAATGGTAAATGCACTGGCTAGGTAATAGTACGTGACACATGTTTATTTATACAACCGTTGTTATTTTGTTTATAAATAATCGTTGCCTTCAACCTATGTAACAAAGCGCCAATGGTTTTTTAAGCATTAAACATGTTGATTTAAAGCTTTCAAGCTATTTTGTGCACTTAAATATTGTAAGTTGATTTATGATAATGCGACAATTTAAGCTAACGCTATAGACTTACTTTACGGATCATTTGACCGATGTAATAATCTTGTCTGCCTGTTGTTTCACTTGCTAATGAAAAGGAAAGAAAACATGAAAAATCTGCGTAACGCCGTAATTGTCGCGTTAAGGTCAGTACCTTTTCGCAGGACGCACTGTTCTATTTACTACGCACATGTAAACAGCTGATTAACAGTCATTCACAAGGGTCGCATCCATATCTAAAGAATTTAATTGAAGCCATATTTACTCCTGAAAAAAAATGGAATCGGTTTATTCAACTGTACATTAGTTTATAACACTTAGTCCGCTACCACGTTTTAATAATGTAAAAAATATACAAAAAAAACTATATACATATCCGATTTTTAAAAGAATACATTATTCGTACAATTTTCCTGATCTCATACATCGATATCCACATACTTATGTAAAACGTGATCAGATCGCTTTAAAAGCTAATAATGTAAATAATCATTTTATAGTTTCTTAGGATTGTCAAATTTAAGACATATTTATTACAAAGATTTCGTTACACCCTTACATATTCATATTTATGCAAGGAGCTAGGAATGCTTCTCTGCACATGATTCGATGTTCGAACTGCATGTTAACAAACTATGATTATCTATCAACAACGAAACAGTCCATTATCAAAAATGGCTTGTAATATCCAAGGGTTCAAAATTCAAATACTAGACCCGTAAAGTTTTCAATCAGATCTCATTCGATTTGGATGATCATTAATAAACGTCCAACACCTGAAGAACGCATGTATAACATGCTTGAAGCATTCTTGGTCAAACGGTTAAAGTTATGGACTCGGGATCGAAGGGTTCTGGGGTCAAACCCAAGGCCCGACATGAGATTTTGTCATTTTCCATTATTTTTTATTTTCAATATTTTTTTTTTTTATTTTGAACATTATACATGAAACAAAAACAGTTAGATTAATTATCACTTTCGTGACCACTTACTTATCCCTAGATGTACTAAATAGCAGTATTGTCTTCGATAATGCTGAAACCGTGCTTTCCATAATAAGTCTTTTGATACTTTGTAGTATTTCGGTCTTATTTTTGAATGACACACTGTCTTTCACTTGGTACCAACTTTTGATACATTGCCATTATGGCTATATAGCTTAAAATGCTCTAATTGCAAGATAACTCTACTGTTGCCATAATGGAAAGTAGCTTAAGTTTTTCCAAATAGAAAGATAGCGTAAGGTTGGCATTATGGCAATATTACACGATGCTTCCATTATGACAGGATAGCTGACAGTTATCATTATAGCCATGAAGCTTAAAGTTGCCGTTATGACATTTTGACAAGACAGCTCAAAGCTGCCATTATGGTGAAATTCATTACAGCCGAATTGCTTAAAGTTGTTATAGCAAGACACCAAAAATTGGCATTTCGGTCAAATAGTTTAAAGTTGTAAGACAGCTCAGAGTTGACACTAAGGCAAGTTAGTGAAAGTTCCAATTTTAAGCAAGATAGCTTGACATTATAATTTCGAAAATTTTAACGTTATAATTTTGACAATGCTAACAGTTGCCATTACAGTAAGATAATTTAAATTTTCTCATTATGGACAGAAAGTTCGAGGTAGTCATAAGACGAAGACGATGAATTATGACAATATAGCTTTTTGTAGCGATTATGTCACTATAGCTTAAATGATATTATGGCATGATATAATAAAGATGTATAGTATGGCAAGATGGCCCAAATACTGTCATTATAGACAGACCTCTCCAATATGATTTTATGGCAACATAGCTTGTTGTAGCCATAATGACTATAGATAAGCTGAAATTATGGCAAGAGACGTGTAGCTCAGTGTCAGTCATAATGAAAACATTGTTTAAGGTTGTCAGTAAAGGCAGGATAACTGAATGCAATCATTATGGCAAGAAAACTTAGAGTTTCCATAATGGCCTAAACCTTTTAGGTGTCATAATGACACGTTTACTTACATGTTTCCATCACGGAAAGACACCTTAAAATAGCCATGTCACTATGACACTAAAGCTCAGAGGTGGCATAATGGAAAGACTGCACAAATTTGTCATTATAAAAATAGCTTAAAACTGTCATTGTGTCAAGATAGCTTAAAAAGAAAAGTGATTCTGACCAGTTGTCTAAAAGTTGGTATCAAAGCAAGTTCACTAAAAGGTCGGCATTGTGGAAGGCTAGCTCAAAACTGTCAATATTGCAAAGCTCATCTTTATCACACGGGTTATATCAACCGATATTTACAGAGATGGTGGGACAGCTTGAATATCATTATAAAATTTGTAATGCGATAAAATAAAAAAACTAAGAGCATTCCGCTAACCATAACCAAATTGACAAACTGCATTTTTTAATTTGTTTATTACACACAAAAATAATAATAAAGACAGTAAAAAGACTCGTCTGATACAACGTGATACTTTCTGTCCTAAATCTCGCGTCATAATTTGCTAACAAAATGCCATTCGTTACAGCTGCGGAGCACACAATATAATCAAGAATGTTGATGTTTCTTTTTAAATCAACTCCAAATCGTTCTCCATCTACAAAAGGGAAACAACTCTAAAAAGTTCGCTTTCAAACAAGACCGAAGGAGCATAACTATACATCAAAACGGTCAATGATGGTTTGAAAAGTTATCTGCTCATGATTTTTTGAGGCGGTCATTCCAATCCGGCCAGTATGCATCTCTGATACGGTCAGTGTAGGCTATCAGGTTGGACAACTCATCTGTCGAGTGAAAAAAACAAATATAAGTTGGAAAATTTAGTTAAACACTTAAAGGAAATACAAACCTATTACATTTCTAAATCAAGCCATACTTAATTTTCTTTTAAGTATGTGTTTGTGTTACAATACGGTTGTCGACATATTCGTGCCATGACATTATTTGTGCTCTATTTAAAGTATGGATTTTCAACGAACACTATTTTCGCGATCACAATAACTTGCATCCAAGTAATGGGTAATATTAAACAATAAATACCCATTTTGTACTGCGTTATGTTTGAATTGCATTAAATATTTATCTTGCAAATAAAAAGGTTCCATGCCATCTGAATTTTTAAAGCATACGAAAACAAGAGCTGTCACTGAAATGGACACATGGATCCAAAGATGTAACGACCATAAATAAACTTAAATGTCACTTGATAATGCTTGATGATGTTCTGTAAAGCTGTGTTATAGGTATATGACTGAGGCATGACAATTGGACGTGACGGGCTGCTGCTGCTAAATGATTTATGTCTATATGAACTATAAAATACGCAATATATATACTTGATCTCCTGTGTAAGGATAATGAAAGTAATATAAACTTTAGTTCCTTTGTTTTTGCAATACACCACACCTCCTCCAGTCATGGCTATCACTGGTGGAGGACCCCCCCCCCCCCCCCCACACACACACACACACACTTACTCAACATGAGCTGTTTCCCTGGACATTGGTCGGGTGTTGCCCAGCGAACCTCAGCCAGGATACCAAACACCGCACAGTCTACTTCCGCCGGCTGGTCACCGAATAGGTAAGTCTGGTCACCTGTTACATGTCGTGAATGGGATTATGTGTCATAGGCTGGTTGCAAACTTCTTTCTAGCGAAGTAAAGCTAGAAGTTGGTAATCCATACATCTGTACATCATTGGTTGATACTAAGCGAAGACGACATGCTTGTTGTAGTAATAAATACTCTTGTTGCTGTTGTTGTTGTTCATGTGTGTGTATGTGTGAAATGTTCAGTTTAATTAGAGAGGTAGATCTCACACAGTCTTTCCAGAATAATCGCATAGATGCGTGGCAATTAGGATTCAAAAACACATAAGCTATTCTCTTTCCCAATAGACTGATCACATTTAAGATATGCGGCAAGCACTATTGAACCTTCTACCAGCAAATACTCTTTGACTTTAAGCATCTTGGAAGGCTTCAATGGGTGCATGATTTCCTGGTGTTTTATTTATTTATCTTTCAGCAAAAAAAAACCCCGCAAAACTTGACATTTAATTAGACATTTATCCTCGGAACCGCAGTTATTGGGTATTAGTTTCAGCAACAAGAAAAGTGTTGCATATTGAGCGTACAGTGATTCCCGTATACTAAGTATGAAAATTTCAAAAATGAAAAAAAAAATTATATTACATACCAAGTAGAATCGACAATTGCCGAAGATCATTCTTCATGAATTCGGTCACTTCTTCGTCAGTATGTCGTCCTATCCCAACTGTGTAAGAGACATTCTTCAAGCGGGATTTGACCAAGCCACGCATTAGCACTGGAACATCGATAAATGAACGCATCATATCATCGCCGTAAATATACCATCGGGAATACACATTTAACCTGAAGATAGCAAGAGACAGAAATGTACTAAAGTCATCGTCAGCAGCAGCAATAATAGAAGCCGTATCGCATTCGTCGCTGTCATTATCATTATTGTTGTCTTGGTCGTCATTAGGATAGTTTTGCCATCATCATCATCATTATCATCATCATCATCAATATTACAATCATAGTCATCATCATCATCATCATTTTCATCATCATATTCATCATCACATTCATCATCATCCTTGTCAATTGTACATAGTTTTAAATTAAGGTAAGAGGGGGCCTAAAAGAAGCTATTAAGAATCCTAAACTAAGCATGTCCATAGTGATAAATATCATATATCAGATATAAAAATGAAATATAAAAGAATTTCACCTTAATGTTTTGGAAAAAATCACATTTGAATAGGGGGACCCCCATGCCTTGTCCCAGGACCATTTTTTACAAGTGGTTATTGCTAAAAGGTCTAATTTGGGGGTTCAAAACTATAATATATTTGAGCATCAGTGGTGTAACTTTATAAGCATAACCTTCAACATTAAAAAGAACTCATTTCTATTGTTCAAGTACAAACATTTGATGATTTTACACTGAAAAGGGCATCTATACCCCCTCGGAAAAGTTCCTTGACACAGAAACATACACAAACTTTCAGAGTTTCTAAATATTTTAATTATACCAGTATATTTATAAAATGCATATCAAAATTTGCTATATACATATACCAATCACATAACAAATAATTACAGACTTTCACCTTTTAGTTTTTGAAATATTAGCTTTTAAATTGTCATATTCCATGTTTTTCTTAACAAAACAACAACAACAACAAACCTGTGAAAATATTTTCTGTCAGAATTTTGCACAATACCTTTATGTTTCACAAAGATCTTTTACAGATCTGATTAAAACTGACTTCTGAATGTGTATCTGTTTACAATAGAACTTAAATTTGTATTTTTAAATGTTTTATTGCAGTTTTACCCAATTTTTAGGAAGTTTTTGTTTACAAGGTCATGCAAATGTCAAATAACCAGTCCTTCAAAGACCTGTTTCTAGAATGTAATGTCAGTGTTATTTCATTTACTGAGTACATTTTAAATATATTATTATTCTAATAAACAATATTTAGGAATGTGTTTGTTTTCCGTTTCACAAATCGACATCTGCTGTCTCTGTCCGCCATTTTGGTATTTTTCGAAAATATAACGTCACGCTTTGAAATCCCAATTTTTTGGTAAATATTTTTTTATTTAAAGAAATATAAGATATTTTTTGTTGAAATTATTACTTGCTTGAAAAAAAATATCAATATTTGCAAGATACATAAAAAATAATGATTAAAAATGTTTGCTACGATCAAATCCGATTAGTTCCGGAGAACGTGTCGGATACTGCCGAGGGCATTTACGAACTCGATGTCGCCAAACATCGCCGTTTCAGACAGCATTGGCTAAATAGGCCCCTCTTGCCTTAAAGAAATATAAGATATTTTTGTTGAAATTATTACTTGTTTGAAAAAAATATTATCAATATTTGCAAGATACATAAAAAATAATGATTAAAAATGTTTGCTTCGATCAAATCCGATTAGTTCCGGAGAACGTGTCGGATACTGCCGAGGGCATTTACGAACTCGATGACGCCAAACATCGCCGTTTCAGGCAGCCTTGGCTAATTAGGCCCCTCTTACCTTAATTCCGTTCTTCATATAAATCTACATACAGTTCTTATTCGCACAAATATCAAAATATGACGAAATGTGCAATTTAATGCCTTCCTCAAGAAAGCCTGGTACCCACCAATAGGTAAACTCTTCCACCCATTTCTGTATGGCCCATGCCATTGCTCGCTGGGTGGGGGTCAGGTGGTGGTTCAGGTCCACGTTCAGTAGGGTGTTCAGGTAGTTGATGATCAGCTGAGAGTCCCCCATCACGTGACCATTATACTCGACCCAGGGAACTTTATTTTTAGGTCCCTTTGATTTGTAATGGTCCTCGAATGGCTAAAAAATATTAAGTGATTTTTTGTAAAAGGTTAAATTACATGGACACACTTGTGCTATACAAGGTGACTTCAATCTGTTTGTTGTTCTTTTTAAATGATGGAAAATTAATCAACTAATGGGAAATTCATCTAGCTGTTCAAATTTCGCCCAATTATCACCCTTCCGAGTAGATATTTCCTATATACTGACATTTCAAATCTCTTTCAGTTTTTAACTTTGAAAAAAAACACCCGACTGCAACGTGCCCATTAATCATTTCTTGCGGAATGACAGGCAAAGATGTATGAGTATCAAAATAAAATTGAACAATACAATCAAATAAAAAATGAAAATGTATCTTTTCAATAGAAACGAAAATACCTACACACAGGGGCGATAACAAAAACAGTTTTATCGATGCAAAATAGAGGTGAATTGAAGGAGGACGATCTAAACACAATATCTGGGCAGGTCGGTTAAACACACATTAAAATTCGCTAGATAAAAGGGACTACTTGCAACTGAAGAGCAGCTGTTACATATGTAAACGACTGTTATGAAATGTAATTTAAAGCCTAACCCGTTGCCGAGTTGTAGAGTCGCGATATTTGTAAACAGTCATAGTGCTCGCCTCTTATCGCGTGGGTTCGAGACCCGGTTCGGCCGAAGGACTTAATGTGAAAAGGTATTTCAACTTACCTGCGGTGTGGCAGCGGTTCTGGTCGGACATTTTTCTGTCGCTTTCCATAATTGTGTCGCTACGGTGTATTTCTTTAAAGAAACCGCGTCCGTGCAACAATTGTACAAACACAATTAAAAACAAAAAGTATATAGCACAGAATATTGACAAGCGACTGACCCCTCGTGGCTCCTGACTTATCGCTGGTTGATTTCTATTCAAACTAAAAGAAGGTTAGAATATTCGTATCTTTTAAAAGTAAGTTTAAATATAAAACAAGAAATTCTTTCGTATTGAAACAATGTCGCTTTTATTTACCTTAAACGGTATCTTTGCCACCCTCAAGTATGTTTCTAGCTTCATGACAAAGTGACCTAGACTCGGTATAGTCTTCCCTGTGCAATTCTGATGCACGATCACTGTGTCCTTTGGATAATCCACGCCGCATACTCTGCATGTAAAAATATATACACTAAAATAGTATTTACCTTTTAAATAACAATATTTATATTAAACGAATTCGTCTGCAAATTCAATGGATTGGCGGCGGAGTGTACGGTGATCTAAAATTAATGTCAGTATATAAGTCAATAAGTTTTTAACATATGTGTATGTTTTAAATGTACAATGCTATTGTTGTAATTCGCGTACTTATCTGCTTCCCGATAGAAGAAAACAATTATGTAGCTATATACTCCAAGTTACCTCGAAGTTTTAAGACCAAAACAAATTAATTTCAATTCAAACACCAAGTGAGAAGAACGTCCGAAACACAATCATCATAACTAGATAATTTAAGGGTCAGCACACACATTTATATTCTATCGTGACCCATCATATTGCCCAGGCATGACTTAAGGATTTATTAAAAGAAGTTTTTATTAAAAGAAGTTTATTCTAAGAACATAAAAAAACTCATCATCATTGTAGCGTCAATGAACTTAACATGCATAGTCATAAGGAACAATTATATATGTTAGTAACGAGCAGTAAGTCTGCGCACGAAGATGTACAATAGGAACACCTCGGATAATTTACGAATAATCTCTAGGATGTATGTAGGTAGTCGGATCACCTCGGCCATTTCCCTAAATGGGGCTATTTTTGTGACAGTCGTCAAAACAAAGATAGCAGCTCGGATGACAGCTCACTACAGTGCATAAACATTGTTTTTCTACATAATGCATTAATAATACAGTGATATATTGAGCTACAGAAACGCACACTTACAACCAACAAACAGGGTAGTATCTGATATATTAAACGTTTTCCAAAGCCTGTTGGCAACACTGCCTGCGTATCTCTCCCCTCAAACAATGTTTGTAAAACTTCAATTTGTTGCTTCTTCAAATTTAAATCATCATTTTTTTTTTACCCAGCGCATTAGACACACAGCTGTCAAACGATGCTTTTGTTTACATTTTGTGCGGACTACATTTTAGGCATGTTCGTCTTCCGACTTCCGGCGAACAAAACGATCGTGATTTCTGTAAATATCGTTGCACTAGATACATCCGAGGGATGATTGTCCCGATGGACGGAATTACTCGAGGAGTTCCGATTGTATCGCCCCCATAAAAATACCATAAGAGGCACCGCTCTCCTGAGCGACGTCAATGGTAACCTGAGTTCAACCTTCGCAACATGAAATAAAGACTGCTTGGTATGTACAAATGAGAAAATACTTGTGTATGTATAACTTGATTATAAAACAAAAGATCGCACGCAGTGTTGATATACACCAAGTCAGGTAAAAAAAAAAAAGAGCTGACTACATTCAAGTATGCACGACATTCTGTGTATATTGTAAGACGTTTTTTTTTTTATATAAAAAGTAAGATCGTCCGTAATTGCGTTTGTTCTTAGATAAGCCAATGGCCACCTACGTTGTAACAAACCCGCAGATAGAAGCAAAGTTGCTTTCGTTTGATGACGCACTCCACTGGTTTGTGTTCAAGTCCCAATCGAGGAATAAACTCCATGCAAGGAGGAGACAGATGACCAGTATTGTGTAATTGGATATGGTTCTACATGTATAACATATTCCAGATTATTCTCTGCATGTCTTTCTGCAACAATAATAGATGAATCCTCGCCACACAAAGGCGTTTATCTCTGTGCTGTGAATTTAAGTAAAATAAAAAAGAGAGAAGAAAAAACACACCACACAAATATAAGAGTCATTTGTCTTTGTCTTTTGGACAGATATTTACACACGTTATCTTCTGTGTATTCCAACACAATTTCCCTAAGCCTTGTGTGCGTTATCAACTATAAGATTTCAGCAAATAAAACCCGCTTTCTCACTGGCAGATGACTTTATCACTTAAGGCAAATAGTGTACATCCAGATCAATAAGCTCTCAAATGAGTCGTATGGTTAGTGTCTGCTTTATTTGCATCTCAGTTTCTAACAATATGTCAAGTTAACTGTGCAGGTAGCTGTAAGAACTAACATGCCGTGTTGTCTGTGCTGCATATTAATCAATGCAGCATAAGGGTGTATCTATTTTATACACATACGCTGCATTTAAAATTATCGAGTGTTACTCACCGTTCCCTTTCTTTTCTCCTAAGTTTCTGGTATATCAAAGCTGAAGTAGCAACAACGGCGATTCCCGATCCGATGTATAAAGCCCTGTCACCTAGTATGTCTTTCACTCTATCCATCTTTACGTCGCATCAGAATGAGAAAAAACGGACGTACACAAATGTTTGAGTGCACAAATCGCAACTACTAGGATTAATACTTTGTACGATATACATGTGGGGTTATTTCCCCTGATTTATTCGGCTTCTTTTGATATTGTAGGCCTATGTTTGAGAAGAAAAACGCAGCCGACAAGACTGCCGAGTTCAAATAAGGAAGGGAAAGTTGGGGTTACACACTTTGTTTTTTAAGAAATAACTCTTACACCAACCTATGGGTCATCCATGTGTTTCATGCCATTTTCAAATAGAATAGCACAAATAAACATATAAGAGAATACATTTTTATTGCGTAAAGCAAAGTATATACATGATTTATACTTTAAACTCACTCATATAACACGAAGCAAAAACAATATAACAATATAATTAAAAAAGAATGTAAATAGATAATATTTGGTGATCAGTTGAAAAAGAAATATGGTAAAAATCTGTCGACAAAAATCAGCGCTAGTGCTCATTTTTTTTCCAAAAAATTCTAAAATCCTTATCAAAGAATTTCTTGTCAGTGTTTCTTATTTCGAACCTTAACGTATTCGTTAGATAAATTTAAAAGAAAAATGTTGGTTTCAGACATTATTTTAAGAAATTATTCATTAAGTGACCTTGGGGTGGTGCATCTCCCCAGAAAAAAAAAACTATCAACAGTTCCCTTGTACTGTAAAGTTAGGCATCTTCTATTATCTTTACTGACGTTTATAACAAGAATCAACAAGTAGATTTGAAAACAAATTTATACAGAAACAACAATAAAATTAATAAGGAAAATTGTTGATGACGATATAAAAATTAATAGCCTCAAAACCTATCGGCAAAACGCAAAGTCAATGTGTTTTTAATTAATTCTAAGATATTTAAGAATTCCTACATGTTATTTCATTTCATAGATCGGTTCATTTTTACATATTTTATAGAATAATAAAATACGCCGAATTCAAATATGGAAAGAAAAAAGGGGGGTTACGAGCTCGTCATTTTCTTATAATCATTACCCTGGCCATATTCGAATTAACAATTTGGCCGGTCCTATGGACATTCGTAGTATCGTGATTGGACTGTATTTTGTAGTTCTATATATGCTGAACATATCAAAATAAAACATAAAATGGTTTACGTTTTAGTTTTATAAATATTTGCTCGTAAAGAATTTGGTAAGTTCAACCAATAAACAGCTGCACATAATTAAAATTAAAAACTACACATGTTTCCTTCTTAATCTGGTCGAGAGATGAAGTAATAGTTGTCAAAGTGAAAAAGAAGGAAGAAAAAATTTGACCATGCGTGCCAATACCGCGATTCGAACTGTCAGCCACCAGTTTTGCTGCTCTTTAACCCTAATTTTACAACTTAACTTCTCTCGTACTGAAGAGATCGAATGCGCAAACTGAATGTGTCGCACGAACTTCCGTGATCGTCTGTAAAAACGACAAAACAATATACATGTATTTCATTAATAGAGAAATATTAGCATGGTATTTATTAACACGTGCATTAAAAGAACGACAACACATTCGGTTAAATTGAAAGCGTTACTATGACCACGGCCTGTGCCATTTGATTCTTTATATATCCAATCTGCATCTTTGAGGCAAATCTTCACCATTCGATTCTCGCCGCTATCGTTCATCCGATGAAATTGCAAATCGAAAAATACCTTTCCGGTCCGGTTATGTATCAATGCAACAACTTCTGAGTATAAGTAATGAACGCCGAAATATGATTCTGACAATTCAACAAGCTGACACAAAAATAGTCTGTTCAAATAAATTCTGCTTGATATTAAGATTTCTTTTATATCACTGTGTTTGAAGACTGATATATTCTGACAGGAAAACATTTTCGGAACTGTTCTTTGAGTTTGACTTCATTGCTAACATCAGCCAGGAATGAATGGAATACCATGTATAAACATGGTTGTCGCTGAATGCAATAGTTTCGATTGTACTCTCGCTTAACGATTGTCGACCTTTGATACTGCTACTATTCAACTGCATTGTCCAGCTGTTTATCAAGGGTTTTCGCGAACTGCTGAATAAAAAAAGTTGGATTTATTTGAGATAGTTCATATATAAGTTCTACGTAAACTTTCGTTGGATTTTTCGAGAGTTGAGTTAAATTCGATACTTGAGCCGTTAAACCTAAAATCGTTGGAATATGGACGGTAAAGACGAACAAGTTTCCAAGGCTGTTGCCATGGTGATGTCAGATGGTCTCGTGAAAGCAGATCGTTCCAGAAACTGTGACTTGTCGGAACTTCTTCGTCGAATGTTACCTGCAAACGAACATGTTAAAAAGAAATTACGAAAATGACAAAGTAGTCTTCAAGTCACGGTATTCTACACGATATGGTGAATTAGGCAACTATTCGAGGTTGCGCGAAATTAAAAGTGTGACTGGACAGAGCAACATGACAACTGTTTTAGCGTCATATTTATTTGCTTCACTTGTCCATTCCTTCTCAAGCACATGATAAGGTAAATCCATTCATTCTCCGTTTTTGTTAGCTTGTCAATACACCAGAATGAACATACAGCTTTACCAATGGGCATGGTTATCAGGACAACACGTATCTCAATGTCACCAATATGGTGATATTATCAATACGTGTATCTGCAAGTTGATTTAAATATACTGTGCAACTGACCTAAACATCATAACTAGTATTTGGGCAGTTCATGTTGGGACGAGAATACTGTAAAGAACAACGACATTGAGCCATATTTTAGTGTAGTTGTTGTATTAGTAATTTCATCAAAGCTTATAATTTCCGCAAAGACAGTTAAATGGTTCCTTTAAGAATGATCTGTCAAGAAAATGGGGAAAGTACGCTAATTAGGCAGGCGTAGCAACAATCGCCAAGGACGGATAAATGGTACATAACCTAATGCTTTCAAAACAGCTGACGTCATCAAATAAAACTATTTTAAATAATAACTAAGGACAAACAAATGATGCATAAAGGAATGGGTTCAAACCAGCTATTGTCAGCCATCGTCGAAGCCTACGGCTACCAAATACGTTTCACTCCATTCACACACCGTGTTGGATTTTTATCTACGATATCGCCGTATTGAGAGTTAAATTTGAATAGAGATCAGTCAATCAAAACAACGCTTACATTTCCGCTACACGTACATGTGGAGGTAGCTAAGTATTATGAAACTTGAATTCTCTTTGCATTGATACGTCATTTTTTAAGGAAAGCCCAAACCTACATAGTACGAGCCATCCGATTGGATAATAAGTGCAGGAAAATTTTGTCCTGCAGCCAATGATTGAACTGCTTTGGCTTTCGGCTGAAACGGTAAAAAGGCAAAAAATTATCCCACGGTGTATGAATGAAGTGATACATGTTCAGTAGCCGAGGGCTCCGACGATGTTGTCAGCCAATTAGACAGTTCTGTGGCATTTGAGGCGAATCAACAATAACTTACTACGTATGAATAGTTCATAACAAAATCCAGCTTGAGCCAGGGAATCAGAGTAGTTTATAGCTTTTAAGGGGAAGCAACAGTCACAAAAGAAATGACTGTAGACAGGTGTCATGTTTACATTCGTGTAAGCTTACTGACATGGTTATGTACATGTTACAGATGTGTCGGCCGCGTGGGTGTGAGCCCTAGGGAGGAAGAGAAGTTTTTGTGGAAAGGTCATTTAGCTGACTTGCATAGCGCCGCTGATTCTACGCAGATCGTCAGTGTATTTCTCCGCGAATAAAATGCTGTAGTTAGTTGACTCCATCATCGCCATCATTGCGTAAGGTGGAGCGCTGTATTTTATCCTTATAAATCTATTCCATTAAAGGGTCTATTTACTGCAACCATAAACTATGAACTTCAGAAGATCTGCGATTTCAAGTCACTTTGTCATCATTTCCTGTGGTCAATGTCGCTATTTTCACCGGATACGGAAATTCGTAATTTATTTACCTTTTTATTGTATGAACAAAGAATTGTTTATTATAAGTATTTTGCTTTAATAAGAACAAATAACAATATAATATACACTATAAAAAAACAGTAAACATAAATACAGTCGTTGCCTCCATTTGCTATACTCATATAAACTAAGCATGGGCGTTATATTTTAGTGTATTAATACACACACATAGAGATAACAAGATCTCTGGGAACCATTAGGTAACAGATATGTATTGTATTAACCCACAATGTGCTGACTTACAAGATCTCTGGGAAACATTAGGTAACAGATATGAATGGTATTAACCCACAATGTGCTGACTTACAAGATCTCTGGGAAACATTAGGTAACAGCTATGTATTGTATTAACCCACAATGTGCTGACTTACAAAGAAATATTAATAATAAAGTGAACTGCAGTTTGTTGTTCCAAACATTTTAACAGGTTTATATAAAGTTCATCATAGAATTTACACTATTCAAACGGATCGAATTTTATTTTCATTTACAACCGCTACCAACACTCTTCTCTGTCACATTCGTTATCGCAAAATGAAAGTCGTGTAACAACCATTAAAATATGTGTGAAAATGTTTCCTCAAAAGGAAAGTAAATTTATACAGTGTGACGAGTGCCCTCTCCCCTAGTCGTTTGCGACAATTTGCCTATGTCAAAAACATGTGACGATACCTTAAGCCTGTCTCAGGGATGGGAATACTTTTCTCCATAAACTCATATTCAAGTCAAAGTAAAGATATTATTAACTGAACCTCAGAAGAAAGACAGTGAAAGTCGTAAAAAATAACTTTAAAATGTTCATTCTTTCCAAGAAATAGGCACGATGAGGATTTTGGCACAAAACAGAATGGATTACTCAAAATATGGTATAGCGTAAGTGGCCAGGCTGTTTTCCTATGTATTGTCGGTTCCCATAGGAAAATGAATATGTTTGTAGAGATGTACTTCAAAATGTTTTATTTGTGGTAGAAATTAGTGGCGTTAAAACAGTTGAAATTCAACATATCATCGATACATCGATATTTTTCTCTGTACCTAAGGCTCAGGATACATTAATTGCCTACTGCTTTTTAACAGACAAAACAATTCTTTGTCGTATCATTTAAAATGATGGAGGCTTTCCATCTTAACAACTGCAAATTAGGAAATAATCCATTTACAAACGTTTTTTTAAATATTCTAAATATTAACTAACCTTCAACAAAACTGTGAATGTGTGTGTGCAATTAAGATGTTTGGCGAGTTAAAAAGATAAAAAATGGAAGAAAGAAAACAAGTTGCCTTAGAAAGAAAAAAATTAAATACTCTCATACAGGGTGTGTCTTCTTGGCAGATTTCTGTAAAATTATAGAAAACAGGACTGTGTTGTTGTTTCTTTTCAAACGACACAAGACAAATCTTAGTATTAAGACATTATGTGCATATAAGAGATAATTTGAAAGAAGTATTCGTATGAATAAACGAAGACATGCTAAAATAAAATTGCAAATTATTAAATATTGAGCACTTGAAGAACTGTAGGCTAATCCAAAAGAAGTCTGGAGATATTTAAACCTTAGAAAACACAATGAGAAAACACAATGCAGATAGTGTACTAACTGCCGATTACTTTTTCAATTATTTTTCAAATTTGCAGTGCGATATCTTTCAGACTTTTAATCATGTATCTAAACACTTTTTTGAAATAGTCCCAATTTTGACGAGTTTAGGGCGAGCACGTCACTTATCACCCAAGCAGAAATAGTAAATGCAGTTAGAAAGTTAAAAGAAAAGAAAAAGCATGCGGAATTGATTGCCTCTTTACGAATATTTTATCACAGGAATCGATATAATGTGTGTGACATATTTAACATAATTCTAGAATCTATGCATTTTCCAGACCAATCCAAGGAAGATATTACACTTACAATCCACAAAAATGGAGATAAAAATGATGTAAATAATTGTCGAGGAAAAACTTAATTAAGTTGTTTTGCGAATTTTTTTACAGCGCTCTTAAATCGCAGGCTGAGAAATTATTGTCGTGAAAATGAAGAGATTCAAGACGAATAATGTTTTTAGAAAAAAAGAGGCTTTGTTTGAACACAAAAATGTATTTACAACAACAATGATATCGAACAGTAAATAATTTTATTAATTAATGATAACTTTTAATTGCACAGGATCTTTTTTTCTAAATAACGAATATTTGGTTGGCAAATCCTTTTAAGCCTTGAATGTTTTACTTACGTATTAACTGTAAACGCAAAGCAGTCACACCCAAACTGCTGTGCCAACTTTTGACTTCTTTGTACGTTCTTTGCTTAGTTTTTCTGCAGAAGTTTGGAGATTTACAAAATCAAAAGAGATAGAGAGGGTGGATCTTTAATTTTGTAAAAGTAATTTAAATGTTAGTAGAAGCAGTTGTTCCTCCTCCGTTTATGGAGAGCTTGGAAGATATCCATTTTATATAAATGGATATTTTAGAATTGTCAAATATCAAATAGATTATAGTGTCCTGTTTTGTATGTTGAAATGGAATGTTTACTATGACCATGTACCACTTTGTTGTTTTTCATTTTGTAATTAACTAACATGATGATTTACATTATAGTATAAGTCCTTATAAAAATGCGTTTTGTTCTGTCCTAAAATTTTCTATTGAAAAATAACACCCATTAAATAAAACGAAAGACGGTGTTGTCATCCAAGCCTTTTACAAAAGCCGATTATTCATCCAGTTGTAAATTAGTGCAAATCACGTGGTCAAGGTTTGACGTACTACACACAAAAGATTACATGTTTGTTGTGATACTGCTTGTGAAAACCTGACCAAGGTTTGAAAAGCAACAAAAAATCAGCAAAATATCAGCAGGAGTATATACTTGGAAATTGTGAAACGCTCGATATACAGACGTTTTTATCTCACGTATCAACTTACCTTCAATAAAACCGCAAAGAACTTGTATTGCCACGAGAGGCTGTCCATCTGACAAACGTTGTCATTGCCAGGTCGGGTTCGAACCTGACCAAGCGGGCAAAGGATTGGAGAACACTGTTCCTGGAAACAAAACAATGCATCGCCATTTATCTTCACAGGAAATACCATCAACGATTTCTATCAAAACAACTACGATTTTTGTCACGCCTACTACTATAAGCTTTTAAAACAGAATAGTATTTAGAGCACGTACATCCGAACAAATAATATTTCTTCTTGCTCTTGAAATTACATCTAAATTACCGTATCAATATACCATAGACAGAAATAAAGGTGAACTCGAACGTACATAGCCGATGATTCTCCGGTTAAAATGTTTGCTTAATTACAAAGAATATGTTCAACAATGACAGAAATGTTTAAGGAGATGATGTGCATAGTCCTATATGAACTGTTGTAAATAGTGTTTAGATATAGCACATTTTTAACGAGTTTTTAATGTACAGTGAATTTGCATTCTAAAATATTAGAAATTGACAGACTTCTTCATTCATAACAGTAAACGTATTAGTAGTAGTTATGGTAGTAATAGTCGCAGTAGTAATTGTAGTTGTAGTAGTAGTAGTAATCGTAGTAGTAATAGTCGTAGTCGTAGTAATAGTAGTAGTAGTAGTAGTAGTGGCAGTAGTAGTAATAGTAATATTCGTAGTAGTAATTGTAGTAGTAGTAGTAGTAATAGTAGTAGTAGTAGTAATAGTAATAGTCGTAGTAGTAGTAGTAGTAGTAGTAGTAGTAGTAGTAGTAGTAGTAGTAGTAGTAGTAATAGTAATAGTAATAGTAGTAGTAGTAGTAGTAGTAGTAGTAGTAGAAGTAGTAGTAGTAGTAGTAGTAGTAGTAGTAGTAGTAGTAGTAGTAGTAGTAGTAGTAGTAATCAGAGTAGTAGTAATAATGCGGACCTAATCAAATGGCAAAGCATCCACCATGTAAAGTAATCATAGTTTCAAATCATATGTGCGGTTTCTTGGTACAGGTCATGTTTCTCAAAATATAGCCATTTCCAACAAAGAAAAAATGATCATACATACGTGTTTGCTTATGCAAAGTAAAATGACACATACGTTTTATGTTTGTTTGTTAATTTTTGTTGTTGTTACCTGCCAATCAAGTGTGATTCGCGTTATTTAAAAATAACCTTAAAGATTGCTTGTTTTACTATGGAAGAAACGAGCCAATCAATCAGTCCGTTTGTTGTTCAATGCATACATAACAGTTATAACCTTCTGTGTTTAGAAATAATATAGTAAAACTGAAATGAGCCAAGGAAATTGTGATTGATCTCGGTCTTTTGAAAGCATAAGCTAAATATTCTTTATTTATGTAAAGATGATGCTTAAAAAATCTTAGCATTAAAACTAAAATCTTTGAGAGTATGAATGGATATATATATATATATAATAAAATATTCCGGGTCATATACCAACATAAACATAGTTCAGAAATAAGAATCTGATTCAACTTTAATTAACTCTGCTTATATTCTATATGTGTTAATTTGATTTGCTTCATTCCGAAAATACGTTGATGAAGACAAGAAATGTATATTATATTTATGCTTGATTGATCAGGCTGGTTCGTGTAATATAGTATACAAAATACATTATAATCAAATAATAACAATAAATACAGTACCTTGTATCTGTCGCAGACAGTTGTTTCTCCCGGAATTGTTAGCTCTAATTCACCAATGTTCTCAGATATAGATGGATTGACTATCTTTATAAACGACGATTTGCCAGTTTTCGAGTCAAAGGGGGTAGGTATAAAACATTTCTCGATAGGAAACGTGCCTTGAAGCAAGCACATATAGCAGAACACATTACTGGCGTAGACAGAGTGAGTAAAACTCGGAAGTCCAGCCGTTTTACAGGCTGCAATGATGTCATTAACAGAAATGTTAAGTACGTTGTTGGCGGACATTACTGAAGACGCATTTCTGGGGCATTCCGAAAATCTGTCCACAAAACATTTAAGATGTTTGATGTTAGTTTGGGAAAATGGATAGAAGAAGTGGACTATACATTCGTCGAATGAGAGCCAGGCTTGTTGGCGTAGACATATAACATATACATTCCACGGAACAGCGTCTTTAACTCCGTGACATAATGCACAAGCAAGTGACTCGTAAATTAGTTGAGTGGTATTTGAGAACGCCGGGTGAAATCCTTTAGACGACTCATTCAGGTTTCCGCAGCGGGGTATAACCTCATTATGTTTAGTGTTTATTCCATTTCTAATAGTTGGTGATGATGGGGACGGGTTGGTAGCGTTCGTTGTTGTTGAGTGACAACCGTTACTTGGTGGGTAAACAACAATGTTGTAGGAAATAATGTCTTGTTTCAGCATCGGTGGTTTATTAGTAGGAAACAAACAAGTTTGGTATTTCGATACAGATTGGTCGATATCAAGGTCTGTTGGATTAAATCGCTCTGAAATGATTTAAAAGACAAAATATGTCTAATTTTATTAATAAATCGGAGCATGTTAATGAATATGTTGTAAATGCGTACCCGACAAAAATTGTGTGCGTGCGTGTGTGCTTTCGTGAGTGTGTGCGTTTTGTTTTGTTGTTTTTTTTCCTTTAAATAAAAGACACAGTAATTGAATTGCATTACATACATTTATAGAGAAATTAATAGTTACTCTGTCTGTCTGTCTGTCTGTCTGTCTGTCTGTCTGTCTGTCTGTCTGTCTGTCTGTCTGTCTGTCTGTCTGTCTGTCTGTCTCTCTCTCTCTCTCTCTCTCTCTCTCTCTCTCTCTCTCTCTCTCTCTCTCTCTCTCTCTTTCTGTATGTATCCATGTATGTATGTATATGTATGTGTGTGTGTATAAATCTTGACGTTACATAATTTAAAAACATTGAATAGCATTTAAATCCGGTTAATCATTCTTTTTTACAACGACATTATAATCTTAACAATTACAAAATTCTCACACTAAAACACAATGTTTACTATTACCACCACAGACACAGAAATGCCTTAGTTCTCTTTACCTGAACAACAGCTTGCTCCTTCCGTCTTCATACCATCCATAGCGGAATACGCGGATTTTTCCGAAAAATTAAATTGTTCCGGACAATAAAAAGCTAAAGCGCGAATGATATTTTCTCTATGCACATCCTCTATAGCATGACTTGATATATCGGCTAGAAAAAACAGCATAAGACCAAGTCTCAATACATTGGTTTGTTCTCGGTTTGCAGTCATGCCTGTATTTGATCTTTTTTTAATAACTTCACCAGTTTCTCTTGCTTTCATCACTACGCCCAGATGTCTATATTTTATATCTATTGTAACACCAATCAATGCAGTCGATTTGTACCACGTGATCAGCATGTGCATAGCGGTATTGGATTGTACATCGTCCAAATATAATACGTTATTGGACAGTAGAGTCAACATCCTGGTCACAAACATTAGAGGATAAAAGCCGTTAACGAATATGAATCCGGATGAAATCGACGTACGCAAGCGGCGCTTTATAAAATATATATATAGTGAGTTGAGTTGAGTCATAATAAGAGAACGATTCAAGCGGCTCAAATAACGGAAGCATTCGTCAGCTTTCCATTGACAATGCTTTCTGAGGAAGACATAAAGAGTGAGCGTTGTCTTTCATAAATCACATTAGCCTTTGGATATTATCTTGAAAATAAAAGATTTATGGCCAAGAGAGTTAAGGTTTATTCGGCAGTGGTAGGTAAAATCTGTTGAGCTTCTAATGAGGCAAAACTATTTCTAAGCGAAACGGATCCACTGTACAACAAATCTTTTCATTCAATATTTCTTTCTTTCTTTTTTTTCTTTTTGTTTTGTTTATTTTGCATTGTTATTTTCCTTAATAAAAAGCTTGAAGCTTTAAAGCATATGTTATTGTTAATATAAAGAACATTCCTGCTGTCATCGTGAGTACAATTCTTAATTTTAAATTAGTGCTCAGACAAAACTTTAAACCAAATATACTATATTTATCACATTGGTGTAAATTGTTCTATTATTTCAACGAAAGTCAGCACGCGCGCGCGCGCGCACACACACACACACACACACACACACACACACACGCACACGCACACACACGAAAGCACACACGCGCGCACATAAACATTTTTTTCGGGGACGCATTTACAACATATTCATTACGATGCTTCAATCTATTATTAAAATAAGACGTATTTTGTGTATTAAATCATTTCAGGGAGTTTCAATCCAGAACACCAATCTGTATCGAATACCAGTCTGTTTCCTACTAATAAACCACCGATGCTGAATAAAGACATTATTTCCTACAACATTGTTGTTTACTCACCAAGTAACGGATGTCTCTCAACAACAACGAGCTCTACCAACCCTTCCCTATCATCACCAACTAACAGAAATGGGATAAACACTAAACATGATGAGGAAACCTGAATGGGTCGTCCTAAGGATTTCACCCGGCGTTCTCAAATACCACTCAGATAACATTACGCCGAAATTTGATTGACAGGACAAGACGCCGAGCGTTAGCTTATCAGCGCACTCCATTTGGTCACGTGATTCTTTTGTTTTTCGGTCGCCATTTTCCTTGGACAAGCTGAGTGTATTTCGTTGACCAAGAAACGGAGGAATAATTCTGATTTTAGTAACAAAAAAGCGAGAAGAAAATGGTTAAAAGATGTCAGCGGGGTCTCTGTGATTCAGCTAGTCGATATCCGTAACGTTTGACCGGCGGCATCGTTTTTTTTTCCATTTCCAAAGCCGAAACGTATCTTGGACAAATGTAAAAGATGGATAAAATCGTGTAATCGTGAACACCACCAGTTGAATGTTGAAAAAGTCGACGGAAATTACAACTTGTATCGTCTAACGCATTCTCGTTTTAATATATATGTATATATTCCATCTTTGTTATGACCAACTGCAGTAACTTGAGTAACATCGGACGATTTCGTTGTGATATATGGTAACAAAAATAATAAACACATTATCAAAGGTTAACTGCATTTATAAACGGTGGATTTAATGTAATAATGAAAATTACCCGGATTTACACGAACAGTATGCATCTGTAACGGAATCTAGGCCGATCGTCATGTGCACACTGTGTGGCTTCTCGCTCTTTCGTTGTGATCGGAAAACACTAGAATTAACGTCAATTTCTTCCTTCGATCTAAAAGTCAACCTGACTGAATGAATGTAAGATTCATTTGCGTATCGTCTGGCTTAAAATTCTTTGCCGAAGTGACGATTTTCTTAGCATAAAATGCTCACTAGAGTTCGCTGGTAGATCGCTTAAACAGGCAGCCATGCTTGTTGACAATGGGTCCGACTAGGATTAACATCCGATTAAAATATGTTGCAGAGTATACTTTAACATTACATTTTATAGCATTTCAAATCTGGTGTTAATTGCAATAATTATTTAAGTTTGCTCCACTTACCTTTCAACAAGGAAGTTGCCGGAGAGGTGCGAAATGTATTGCTTTAATTTTAAACCTCCCGCTTTTGTTATTATGGATATTCCACATTAGGTGTTAATTATATGTTTTGATCAAGACAAATAATAACCACTTCAATTTTCAACACATTCTTTTCAACTGCACCTGTGTTATTCAATTTTCTTACCGACAAAACATAGAAACATTTATCGCTTTAATTGTGTTTATTTTCAAAGCAGTCATAATTATTTGACATATCTCGCTCACAAACGATAATACATTGGTCATGCTTTGTAATTTATGTTTTAATGTTCATATCTTACATTTAATATTTCATACAAGTAACGCACACAATATTTAGTACATACAATAATATTTTCATTGGAGATGATGTGAATTGTACTGACACATGTTTATTGTTGTTTATGCCACTATCAACGAATTGTTGATATATATTATGTAATATATGAATACATATATACATTAAAATCTTTTTTTATGTCTTTGTGGTGTCTTTGTTGTGTCTTTGCATGTCTCTGTGTGTCTTTGCAGTGTTTCGTATGACCGTTGACAATAGAGTATAGATGGTTATCGATTTTTCACCAAGGTGCGCGCGCACCTGTTTGTCCGCCATCTTTGTGGTAAGGTGAATCAACATACCAGTACCGAGAAAGCGCAGTTTTTTTTTTAAATTGACCATCACAGGCAATGAAGACGATGATTAATTCTTGTAGTGTTGTGAAATGTCACAAAATATATAATCCGGATCAGAAATATTTTTTTCTCATTACCAGCCGTCAGTACAAACTAAGGGACGAGAGAACTTTCGGACGTCATACTTTCGCGCTTGAACGGAGCATTCATTGTAGCTAAGCGTTTTTAACTGTTTTGGATTGCATTAAAAGTCGAAAGAAAATATGTATATTATAATGTTAATTGCTATGTTGTTGTTTATTTTATTGTTTTTATTAAGATACAGATAATTAACAAACAATTAAGAAATATATTGCTTATTTACTGGTCCTAAATAAACTAAAAAGCAACCAACAGTATCGATAATTTCCATCAAGGTCAATTTTAGACAAAATGTTGTCATCAGTGACATAAAAATATGTATGTGCTCCTCAAGATGCTATATGCACAAAATGTACCCCCAGATATTTGAATTTGACCCTTGAAAATTTTGACTGAGGAGTCAATGACCATTGACGTTCAGCGTCTACAGAACGCCCTGTATTGGTTGTAATGTGGTATCCGACAATTTGCTAATATTGTACCCATGTAACAACACATGTTACTAATATTCTTGAAAATTTATACATAATGCTCGAATAAACTTTAGTTAAAGTGAAGACTGTTATTACACTTACTGTATTGTTCGACAGTGTGAATCTTAAAAATATCGCATTAAATGTCTATTATTTTTAAATAGGCACGTTGATGATTTCAAGTTATCTCAGATAGGAAAAACCCTTTATGTAATGACAGGCAATGTGTTATGCTTTACTTTTTACATGGCTGTAAGAACAAGGTTGGGCGGTAAATTCAACCCCCGGTATTTACCAGTGGTATTTACTGGCATTTACCTGCTGGAAAATACTCCCCAACGTGGCAAATACTACTATTTTTACTTAAAATACTGCAGAAATCTTAATTTAGTTAACTTGAAACAATGTATAATCATATTGATAATTAAATTACTCAGATATTTTAATTAAAATTCTTTTTTAACCTAAAATACACGTGAGAAAGTAATGCTAATGCACCTGCACCTGGCCTTTGACACCCAGGAAGCAAAGCCATATGGTCTAGACTATTAAAACAACAGGTTTCAGACAAGGGGCTGTAAATAGCCAGGGGCAACATGGGCAAAAATAAAATGTCATACATAACCTAGACAGTTTGTATTGGTACAAGTAAATGGTTGTGTATTGAGTATGGCATGAGCTAGAGTGTCAACTGTATGGCTTCATTCCTGAGTAACGTTTTTAATTTCTCTTGTCATCACCACTTCTATGACTTCACTCCACACCATTACCAAAATACTATTCACCATAAAGCCAAAGGATCCAGTTCGGAATATAAAACAGCATTTTGCGGGATCTTTACAAGCAAAAATCATTTATTTCAATGCATCAGAGAAAATTGTTTCGTCCAAACTGCCAGATACCAGCTCTAATAAAGTGTAAGAAACAAACTGTTTTCAGAACGAGCCGGAACTAGCTGTTACAGCTAACTATTTAAAATGGTTTTGCTTTCACATGCACATAGTGTTTTTATTTTTATCATTGTCCTACCTTTCAGCAAATTTAACAAACTTACATTATTTAGAATAATAATTTTACAGAAAATTGAATTCAAGTTTCAGTACCTCTTTTAGAACCACACCATTTCTGAATTAAAAACAACACATTTTACGGTAAAAAATATTTAATGACAGTAAATTCATCGATCAATAAACAGGAAAAGCAAAAGCAGACTGCTTAGGAAATTGGAGCATGTAATGGTATTCGATTACATATAATAAATATGACAACCATAACATGGGTTTTAAGGAACTTAAAGCAATGAAAAAATAGTATAACATGATGTAAAGAATTGAAAACAGTACACATAATAAATAACCCTGTTTTAAAACCAAAGTTTAGCAGTGCCCTTGTCCAAGCAGTTGTTGACTTGTAACTCCTCAGCCTCTCAGTGCATGAGTTCGAGTCCTGGTCGTGGAGGTTTACCAGCTAACCTGCAATGCGCAGTGGTTCTACCCTGGCACAAGTCTAGGATCTAGCTCCACCAATATTTAATTGGATGTCGCACTTTGCTGAAACACTAAATAGTTCACTCTGTCTGGATATGCAATGCCCGACTGCAAGTCATCAGGCTGTCGTCGAAGACGAGTACGGATCAAAAACGATCAAATTAGTCTTCTTCAAGTCCTTTTCACGCACAATAGCTCCAGAGTATTAATATAGTCCTATTGCACTTTGTTACCATTACACACGACATTTTTCGCGAAAAAATCGATTCAATCGTCGAATTGTAGGGACCTAAGCAGACATTAGTAAACAATGGCTTTACCACAAATATGGCGGACCGCATTGCATGCTGGGAAATGTGTGACGTCATACGATAACCATCTATTGACCCGATCGACGATAAGATGTCCAAGGTTATCAGATAGTGGGTCACGTGACTTGGTGGGCGGAGCAATCTACCCGCGAGCGTAATGTTAATTTACGGGTCACTCGCTTGTGCAAACAAATCTTTAGACCATATATACCATATGTACCACATTGTTGTCTGTATAGTGTAGCAGGTTATGACTAAATAATAAACATGCACACACACGTGCGCACACGCACACACACATACAAACACACATATCCACACATCCATGTACAGGTTATTACTGAAGTGTCAAATAAGGAAAGATATTTGGACTAGTGCCCCAATTGACAAACAATATTGTACGAGCCGGCAGGCGAGTCCAATACGTTATCCAATCTGACCGCACGTCCAAATATATTGGACACTTTTGTGTAAAAATATTTCTTTATTCTTTTTTTTCTGTTGTGGACTTAATTATACACTTGCTTATACTTCCGGTATTACTACTTTCGATTTATAAACAATAAATTATTTAAAATATTTGGATTTATAAGTAACAGAGATGTAAATAGAATTATTTATTCATATCCATGTATGTCTTCCTCATAAAGCATTATGACAGATTCTTCTTTTCATCTCCAATACAGCTAAGCACATGCTGATCACGTGGTACATACAAATCGACTGCATTGATTGGTTTTACAATAGATATAAAATACAGACATCTGGGCGTAGTGATGAAAGCAAGAGAAACTGGCGAAGTTATTAAAAAAGATCAAATATAGACATGACTGCAAACCGAAAACAAATCCGGGTATTGAGACTTGGTCTTATGCTGTTCTTTCTATCCGATATACCAAGTCGTGCTATAGAGGATGTGCATAGAGATAATATCATTCGCGCTTTAGCTTTTTATTGTCCAGAACAATTTAATTTTTCAGAAAAATCCGCATATTCCTCTTTAGACGGTATGAAGACGAAAGGAGCAAGCTGTTGTTCAGGTGTTGTGGTGGTAATAGTAAACATTGAGTTTTAGTGTGAGAATTGGTCCAAATCAAGTACTAGGGCGAAATTAGGTTTTATTATATATATTCTAAAACTACAATGATTTATATTTTCAAAATTGGTTATATTTTCAAAATATTCGAAAACAATGCCATAGTTCCAACAAGCTTCCAGCCGGCAGTATTGACCCCTTTTAGGCGAAAATAACCAACCACAAAGACCATTTGAACTGTGCAATTGTATAGTTACTTTGAAGTATATCATTGTATGAAATGCACAATAAATACGTGTTCTTTGACTATGACAAGTTTATACAATTTCATAACCCAAAATATTATTAAGTATATATTCTTAAGTTGAACATGGTTACCATGACAACCAGGACAATGAGTATTTTATAGTCATAAAAATGCATTTTGTTGTGTTACAATCGATAACATATTAATTTTGTGATGTACATTAGCCAACATATAAATCAGTTACATAGGAAATACAAGATGCTGTCCACTTGATAATTCAATTCTGACATTTTGTTCTGCTTAAAAGATAGCATGATTAATTTATAGAGGTAAATGCTACTCAGAGTTTGCTACTAATGCACTCTAATCACCTAAAGTCTTTTGAAAACATATAATTAAGTGAAAGATTACTAGTATTTAAAAAGTAAGTAAAAAGTAAGCAAAAACTATTATCTAAAGTACAAAGTTGTATACTGTCAAATGTATCTGATAAACAGTAGAGTAGTAATGAGATATACCGAAGCAACACAATTAATGTCATTTAAGTCTCTGTGCTCAAGCTGTTCATACTTAAAAATAAAAACTATTTATTGACAGTTCTAATGTAAAATATCCTAGAACAAGTTCTTTTACATGGAAAGGTGCATACTGGAACAAGAAACAATTAGTTATTCACATGAAAAGTAAACATACTACAATAACTGAACAAGTTCTGTATTGTCCCGAGTGTACGAACATTTTCTAAACAATAAATTAAGCACCTTCAGTCAAGACTTGTTCTTATAAAAAAAATCCCAGAGTGCATAAAACACTACCACAAACACAATATATAAAAGACTTTAATTATCAATTGTGCTATTTGTTAACCTTGTACTTAACAAAGCAGCAATAGATATGTAGTTCTCACTGAAATCTATTTTCTGTCTCTTTTTTAAATTGCCCAGTTACTGAATTCTTGTCTAAACATATACATCTTTTCAAAAACAGTTCAGGAGTTCTGATGTAAAATCCTATTGTATAGGCACCGAATGGTGTTAGCAGCGTGGACCAAACACCCAATGATGTAACATGTAGATATGTAGGATGTTGCATCCCCTCTAGGATGTCCTGACCACATAATCAGCAATCCGACATGGAATGGACTGTACTGGTTCCCCATTTGAACTGAATTTGTTTGAAACGAATTTAAAATTACTGCCTTAAAAAGTGTTCATGTGTTAATGTTGATATATTCAAACCAACAAGAATTTTTTATAACTGGATTTTAACATAGTGGTACAGTGATCGGCCTGTAACTCCAAGACTACTTATGTTAAGAGAATTTGTCATTTTACAAAACTTCAAAAATAGCTAAATTGTATCCTAGTAATATAAGATACCATCCACAATCAAAGGTATCAATCTGGACTGATTTTGCTATGTCCTGCTTCCATGCTAGAGAATTCTATCTGCTAATGCCCATCCATATCGCGCCATGCCATAAACCATACCTGCCAAAAATTAATCTTTAATTGTAGATAGATTACACAGAATTGGGTTTTGAAATATTATTGATTATTAGTTAGAATATAGTTGTGGGGTAGAACCACTGATGCAAAGCTATAAAAATGTATATTTTCTATAAAAATAGATTAAGATGCAATTGTCTTTGAAAACACCAATACTTCGTTTAATTAAATATTTTAAACAAATATAATACATCGGTTCTAAGTTATGTTGCATTACTTAGTAATGTGCATATATATATATAAATACTCTCTCCTTCTACTACTACTACTACTAGTACCATTAATTGCGACAATTGCGTGTCTTCACATGGTCATGGTTTACTACACAAAGAGCATTTCTTAGTTTTAGCCTGTAAAGCGACGTAGAAATCTTTTCTGTGATTACGACTACATCTTTCGACGGAGGTGAAAGTTTGCTCTGCATCTAGCAAGTAAATAATGTCACCTACCTGGTTTGTCCGTTGCAACACACGGATGTCGTAGACGTTCTCCATACGACGCAGGGATGTGTCTAGGTATTTTTCTGGCTACCGCATGTGCTAACTCAATATTGCTAATAAGGGTTGCTACATACTTGTTTGCAAACACTGATGTTACCTTTGACTGGGGGAACATAAGACAAGCTGGCGTGTTTACACCTCTACCCAGCATCAGTGTGCTTGCTGTGAATTCAGTGCTTCTATTGACAGCACCTCGAAGTGTTTCCGCAATTTGGGGCAAGTGTATGTCCATTGTCCCTGGGAGTAGTGGATATAACACCTAACCGTGCCCATGTGAGTGCGGTTAAAGCGTTCAACATGGCCATTTGCGGAAGGGCGATATGGCGTTGTGCGGGCTATGTGGATCGCTGATACCTGATACACTGATGTGTGGTCTCGACTCAAAATTTCGCCTTTATTCCGAAAACACTTAGAACGGGTATCCAAATCTAGCAAAGAACTCATCAACAGCTGCTTTTGCTGTTACATCTGCTGTTTGTGGTGGTAGTGGAATGCATTCCACCAACCTGGTACATTATTCCATCATCTTGAGCACGTACCGATTCCCAGTTATGTTGGTGGGGTTAGTGGTAGTGGTCAAAGAAAATCCAAACCCAGCTTGGTACTCCTGCACTGGAACATGACCACGCTTACACACCCATCCTGTACCAAAAGAACCTTTCTTTCTATCGGTTTCTAATCGAGCCACTACTTGGTGTTCTGCTGTGGGTAGGTCATGGTTTAAACCCAAGACATCCTACTTCAGAGATAACCAATAACCAAGTCTTTCTCTTCCTCCTCAGCACGTTGTCAGTAGAGAACATCCTCTAACAATGTGAACCTCTCTTTGTTCAACCAGTACGCCTTGACACAAGGGCTAGCCAAGAACAGTTCCTTTTCAGCTGGAGAAAGCGCAGTGTCTTTTAAACAGGACAGCACATAGGTCAGCTCAGTGTCTGATCTCTGAGCTTCGCGAAGGTCACCAACAGGACTGTAGCTAAATTTGCAAATTAATTTCACATACCCGAACATTTGTAGCTCCAAATCCATTCGAAGAGTATTTCTATGAACGCCTTTTCCTCTAGAATTTGCAAACCTGCATGTTCTACAAGCATCTCATCTCCAGCATTCACAATCTTGCCACTTTCACATTCCACATGGCTTAATGCCTGTAATGCATTTGTAGTCACTTATCTGATGTGCAACTGTTCACTCTGAGGACTCGCGTCATCACACGCTTGTTACCTCGACTGTCCAATATGTGTCTCCAGTATAACACCGGGTGGGGGTTGTGGCACCCTTAAGTCTTCACCCGGGGTCGGCATCCACAATGGCTATACCATCCCAGATTTCCGTACTCTGATACGCCAACCAAGCCATATCATCTACTTCCCGGAAAACAAACCCCAGCGGTTATCAGCCCCTACAAAATACTCACAACCACCATGTGGTATTTTGTCTACCGGCACTCCTGCCTGGTAAAGGTCACAATGCCCTTCCGGAAGTGATCGTCGCGAGAGGGCGTCAGCATTTCCATGCTTAGTTCCTGCCCTATGTTGCACAACTATGTTGTACTGAGTCAACTCCTCAATCAATCTAGCAAGTTGGCCCTGCGGTTCTTTGAAATTGAACAACCAAGTCAGATTTGAGTGGTCAGTTAGAGTAAACGGTCTGCATAATAGGTTAAGCCCGCATTGCCGTGTGAACCGAACAACAGCCAGCAGGTCTTTCCTGGTGTTGCAATAGCGTCTCTGTTCTTTGGTAAGAGCAAAGCTACCATATGCTATAACTTCCTTACCACCCTGTGAAAGTGAACGAGTTCCGGTCCTATGGCAAAACCAGATGCGTCTGTATCTAAAGTGAAATCACCATCACGGCGAGGTAGCGCCAAAACTGGCGGATTCACTGGTACGGATTCAAGCTTTTTAAAGGCTTGTGGTTGCGTTTCTTCCCACTTAAATTTGTATTCGCCCACATTGTCATACAGAGGTGCTGCTAACATTGTATTTTACAATATTCCTGTGATAGTTAGTCAGCCCCATGAAGCGTTCTATATCTTTTGAGACTATTAGTCCCTGTATCCATCTTGGTGCATGTCTGCACAGCGTCCACATATGATTGTTGGTCAAGCACCACCACACTAACCGGGTAAGTACAGTAAGTTCCTTCTTAGGCAACTGGTATCGAACCGTGTTGTTAACAACAAACATAATAGGTGTTTGGCCTGCATGACACAGAACCCTTGGCCGAAATACTGCCTTGCCATCACTCGGCTCGACTATTTACTAGACATGGACTGATTAAGTGGGCAATTTACCTGAGCTACCGAATTTGGCGGAATTAAATGCCGTTTATTGACAATGACCCGTGCCACCAGTGGTGTTACGTGTAAATCATTGGATGTCATTGTAACCTCATACCCATCATAGGTGAAGGTGCTCTTACTCTTGTTTAATGTTGAATTCACAGCACTGAGCAAATCCATAGCAACATATCATGCTGCATTGGGGCCACGCATATTGGCCCTTATTGGCACGTCTTACCAATTTGTAATTTTATTGGTCTAGCAATAAACCCTTCAATAGGCATTTGCCTGACGGCAGTGTTCAAATGAATTGGGTGGATTTTGCGTGGTGAATTTTCAACATACTGAATATTCTGACAGAAAATTGTTGATTATTTCTGAAGCTGAACAAATGCATTGACCTAAACATAACCAACGCGAACCGGGACGCTAAATGAGGAGTTTGAGCGCAAGACGCAGACAGTGATTGGTGTCTCTATCTCTATCCTTTTACACGTTTGTGTCTGAGATGTACATGTTGATACCGGAAATCTGGATCTAAGAACGTCCCAGTGCTGGAGCTTACTGTCGAGCGTATGGTAGTTTGGTCTAGAAGCTCCCCCTTAGTTACCTATTCAACCTTCTTGAGTTGAAAACCTCTGCTTCAAGTGGACAATCTCTGACCATTTAGCCAGTTTTATAACACGCAAAGCACTTGCACGGACTATCCTGCATTGGTTTTTGAGCCCAAGGTGGTTGTCTCCGCCCCAGAATTATTTGGCTCAGTTGCTTTTTGGCGCTTACTGGACAGCACAGATATATACTTCGCTGTCATCGTAGTCCCGAGCATCTTTAGACGTTGCCATTCTGCCCATCATTGTCCGCTTTGAGTGCTGAAAATGGCGCACCTCATTCGTTGCAGCCTCAATGGTGGAGTGCCTTTTCATGAATGTGATACGTCCTGCCTCTCCATCTCTTTGTCTTAAGCAGAATCTGTCGATGGATTCTTTGTTGCAGAACACCTGGTAGCTCCCTGAAGGAATCCAAAGTTAAGGCCTGCAGCCTGTCTGCCTTATCTTCCAATATTTCATATGGCTTTACATTTGCTCGTGCAGAATCAAACAGTTCTGCCCCAAATTTACTCTCTAATCTACCCAGGAATATACGAAATGTCAAATGCGGCTTTTGAGCATTATTGCACATTAAGCTAATGCCTAACCTGAGAGACAGTGGAGCAAGTTTGTTTTGCATACTTCAGCTGTCCAACCAACCCTTAAACTTCAGTTCAAATGATTGCCAGTTTGATTTTCCATCGTACAAAATGGGCTTTGGTATTCGCGAAGAGCATGATGTTGGCTGATGCCTTGTGAACTGTGGTGGCACATACTGCCAGACATACTGCGCTCCTGGGTTGATCTGGTGTCGGCTGCCATTGTGTTGGCTGGCTTGCAAGCCTTACTGTACCAGTGTTCCAAAGCGCTCATTGTGGGCCATCCCTGTCTAGATTTGGTCATCCAACTCCCCCGGTACCCCTGTTGTGTTGCTGGTGAACAACGCAAATTATTTACCGCTGCCTATATCCTGTCTGGGTCACCTGGATCCCCGAAATGCTGTGGTACAGTCTGTGGAACTGGCGAACAGTGCAAATTGATTAGCGCTATCCATGTATGATCTTGCGAGGTAGGGTCATTTGCAAAGAAAGGTCCCTGGTGTTGTGCTGAAAAATAGCGCCGATTACTCTGCGCTTTCTATGCCGTGTCTGGTCTGCCGCACTTCTCCTGTGCCCCAGCAAATTGTTGGTTCGAGCCTGAAAACAGCTTTCATCCTTTATGCTCATGCACGGATGTTTCTATCCAGAGCACATATCTCATCGTCTATCAAGTTTTGATCCGACGAGATAGGCCATTCATGTTCTTTAGAGGGCCTCATGACTGGGGTTCTCATTACTGTTCGTGGAAAGAAAGAAAACCGATCTATTTGAATACAAGATGTCCAAGCGTTGATGTTTACTTTAATAAGTTATGACGCAAGTAGGGACAAACTAAATCAGAATCGTTGTCCTGTTGACTCTGATACTTTATTAATGAGCCCCTGATATTTCTTCGGAATAATTGAAATAATTGTCGCGCGGTCCTTGCGGTCGTGAAAAAAATCATTTTTTAAAGTCCTTAAATTATCTTTCAGAGATAACAGTAACAATAAAACACCTCTGCCACCGATGTAGTACTCTTCTACGAAAATAAAGAATATGAATCTAAACATTTGTAGAATGGGTTCGAAGCTGTTAAGTTTTAGAGCTGTTCTGTGCAGTTTGTCCAAGTGGCTGCCAGGAGAAAAGAGAGCCAGAATCCCATCTCGTTAATACCAGCATTCACAGTTGGTACCCAGTTTATAATAGTAACAGGTTCCCGGCCAATACACAAGAAAAGTCTGTGATGCGAAGCATCAAAGGCGAAACAAAAAAGTTGAAGAGGTAAAGAGATTAGAGCAATATGGGAGCAAGTAACAAAGACGCTTGAAACGTTATGGTTTTTATTTGAAAGTTTTCAGTATACAAAAATTTTTCGAGAAAAAAGCCTGTATAACTTATATTCCTGAAACCATTTAATGGTTTAAAACAAAATAAAAAGCAAGACCCGACACCATTTCATAGGTTTTCTAAGATGTTACATATGTAGAAAAAATGCAAAATTATTATAATTAACTATAAAACTTAAGTGTACTATCCGAAATTGCACATGCGTAGCAGCTTCACATTACACAAATAAGTATTGTTCAGACAGTATTTTTCTCGCACGTATTATGTTTTTTCGTATCTTATTGTTTATTTTGAAAGTCACAGACACACAAAATATCTAAAAACAAAAACATAAAATAGAACAACAATGTTTACCGAATTAGGACCCGTATTGATCAGGTTTAGAAAGTCCGCATAGCAAACTTTTCCCATCGGCATATTTCTGTGAGCATTCCATAATATAGGTTGATTTGGGGTGCGCCGGTGGTTCTACCGAAACATTTGTCTGGGATCTTCCTCCACCAACATCGCCAATCGGAACACCTCGGATAATTCACGAATTATTGTCCCGAGGACGGAATTACCCGAGGAGTTCCGATTGCAACATCGCTAGACGGCACTGTAATGACGTCATCAATTTATAAAGCTGTATTACGCTAGTGTAATGTAACAGAATAGGTAATGGGTGTATGGATGAAAAATAAGACAATCACTTTCAATTTCGACAAATATTTAGTTTTCATAATTGAACTGAAATTACATATGCACTTAACAAGCTTTATCTTTAAGATATATATCAAATAAATTACTTATGTTTGTCATCGACGGATACCCACGCTCAACTACTCCGTTTTACTACATTCGTCGATCGTGGGTTTATTGGTAAATTTTCCGTCGTCTTATCGAAAATTGACCAATAATAATACTGCTTACAAAATACATACTCTCCAGTGTGGAGACAATAAAGTCACCATTTTGACAAGTCTGTTGAAACAATAGAATAACGAGCTCTATCACTGGACTGAAATCGTCATCAGATTATGAAGCGACTAATGAAATACCATTACCAGAAACGGTGAAAATGAACTAAATATACCATGGACGATGAATAGAGAGCAAAGGAATGGATCGGTCGTGGGTGTCCGACAATGTCATTTTGTAAGATAAACGAGAATATAGATAAACCATATATTTAGGAGACGTTAAAACATTAACACAATAAACTCCTACACCATTGCCTTAATATTGTACTCGGTGCCATTTATAGCCTAACAAAGTTACCTTGTAGAAATTTTTATACCATACATATTTTACTTCTAGAAGTAAAACCGGTTTAAGCACCCCAGTCTGAGTCAGTCCATATTGCCGACTGACCGTTCCAAGGCGGTAACTGTTGGGTTTGCTCTTTTCGTTAAATGACTCATAACAAATGTGTTCTTACTTTTCACTTGGCTTGCATGTGAAATACCTTTGTTCTGTGCCTCTTCGGAGTTTGATATATGTTGCAATGCTCATAGGACTTTGTCATATATTCTTATTCAAATTTTTTTCTAGGGTTTTATTTAGTGGCCTACTTTTTGACCCCATGTGACCCAGTTACGAATTATCCAAGATTTCGTTAAGAAAAACAATCTGATAAAGTTTTGTGCATTTAAGGCCTAATTGTGGCTAGTGTGTTCAAATTTCATGTGGAGACGGCTTCCCACTGATATGCTATGCAAGCTGGTGCTTTTGTTGTTGTTGCTTTTGCAATATGTCACGAAGACCAATTATGATAATTATAGAGACATCCAGCTGTTTTGGTGGAGGAAGACCCCAGACAAACATCTGGGTAGAACCACTGGCACAACTCAGGTCAGATGGGAGACCTTCCCACTTTAGTCCTTTGCCCCATTTGGACTCTAACCCAAGCTATCGGCGACACTACCACTATACTATCGGCATCCAGCTGCGATAGTGGTGCTACAAAGACATATGTGTGTGGCCTTCCATCACCTATAATTAGTTGAACTTTACCAAAATGGGCATAATTGTGTTGGTGGTATGTCATAAAAAATATGGTAAAGCTAAGCATTCTGATGTGATTTGCTTTGCTCATTGCAGTGATTTCTAACTTAAAGCAATAAAGGCAAATGAAGAACATACACATATCTGAATAGAACCACCAGTGCTTATATTTAGCTAAAAAACTCAAATGAAAGTTTTTATCATAATATGGACACAAATTCAGAAACAAGTAAAACCTTTGCATGTTTATTACACGGAAGGTTAATAAGTTAATAACCTGAATGCATTGAGGATGAGGATGAGGATGATGATCCTTTTAAATGATTTTACATTTTTTAAGTTGATTGGGAGAAAAGTTCTTCCAACTTATATTAAACCCTCTTGACTGCCCACTTCCCGGGTAGAACCAGTAACTGAATACCTAGAGCAATGTGCAGTAAATGATCATGGACTAATTTGTATTAGTTTTGAGGTTCCAACCTGGGACCCTCTTATCCTAAATGGAGCTATTTCACAGATGCCTGCAAGCGTTTCTTTGGATAGAACTTGGTAAGTGACATGGTCACAGCTGATTAAATGTCTTTCATTTTGTTTCAAATAGTAAAAATTAAGTTTCAATGCAATAAATAATGGAATAAAAAAGTTACCTCTTATCACTATATTATAGTTGAACATGCTGTTCTTTCAAGAGACATGACTAGTCTTTAGGCTGGGAGAATCAAAACATTTTCAAATAATCTTTAGCTCTTGTTAGCTAAATAACCTTGTGCATTCATTACTACTTTAGGTATCTGGACAAGTCTGGAATACAGGTCTAATAAATAGTACTATGAACACACCAAAAAATCACATGTCTTAGAATGACTGTTAACAGTATCACAAAGGCAATTTTGGAACAAGGATGAGTGTAAACAGTTTCCTGAATGCCATTTTGGTACAGACTTTAGTTATCCCCCCACCCCCCTCATTACCTCCTCTGAGTCTACTGTCTATTAATAGAAATGGCTGAGGTGTTCAGAGTGCAATGTGGTATATCTCTAAACTCAACATTTTGAAGACTGACTTTTTGCTAATTATGAAGTGTGCATCGTATGGAAAACCCTTACAAAGCTGTGACCAATTCACCACTTTAAATATAAAAGTATAAACAAAAGCACTATAGGATAGTAACATAAACATTCTAGGATGAGGAAGGGGCATAACTCTGTTAAAATTTATTTTAGTGGAACCTGCCATTTTAAAAAGGGCTGTGCTTCAGACAGTGAACAAATATGTCAAGTTTCACGTTAATATCATTAACAGTTTTTGAGAAATGGACCTCAGCAACAAGGTTAAGTGATTCTAACAACAACAAGAGGGAAATGACAACAGCTCTACATTTTTCTTTGGTTTTCAAAAATTTCATGTGGCCTGGCCAAAAGCAATTACCGAAAAATACACTTAGTGCCTTGGTCTTTGCAAGAAGGCATAAATTGACTGAACTTAAATTAAAAAAAATATACTATAATTTTGGTTTTCCTGGCTTGTTCATGTTAAAGGATCCATGACGCCCCATTCCACTCTTAAAAGATTTGGCACCTGAAAAAAAAATCAACAAAAAATAACAAATAATGAAGACCATGAATAGTGAAGATCAAATGTTTTGTTTTTGTTATTTCTCACCGAGACAATTATGGTCATATTGGCGACATCTAGCCAATTATAGCTGGAGAAAGGAACCAAGACATATGTTCAGGTAGGACCACAAATGCACCAAAGATCATGGAAAATGGAAGACCTCATCATATTTAAGTTCTCTGCCCAATTAGGACTCAAACACATGCAGTAATGGGGCTGAAAGTTAACAGTTGGTGACTCTTACTGCTTAGCAACAGGCACCCCAAAATGTCTAATACTGTTATTTATGTCATTAAACTATATATCAGCAAAACAATCAAAGTTGTAATACTTGAAAGCAACATCCAGCTATTATTTATAGGAAAATGCTCCAAAAATGTACAGGAAGAAACACCCCAAAACAGCATGTCAGGTGGACGATCTCTCAACAAGTAATTTCTCAAACCCACCTCAGACTCCAACCTACATAATATGGTGTTTAGGTGTCAAATATTTACAAATTGGCCACTTCCAGACATAAGCTTTTTCTCTTGAGAAATATTTTAACTAATGGAAGAAATGTTAATAACTAAATATTTTGCTCCCCTAAAATCTCAGGGTCTGAACTTCTGGGCTCTGGACCCCATAAAATCCTTTAAGATATGACAAAAACACTAAATAAAAACAAAAACCAACCAGGAATGGATTCCTCCATAATGACCTTGACACCATTAATATATTCATACTGCAATGCGGCCTCCTCAGAAGTTGCTGTGTAGGCAGCATGGTATGTGGATTTTCTGTCAGCATTCATGCATTGTTGGGGGTATTTTAGCAGTGTGTATGCTAGCTGTAGTGCTTCTGCAAGAGCTGGAAGAGATTGTTATTGTTTTCTGAACAAATTTATTTGTCTTTAAATTGATTTTGATATTTTAGATACACCACAGATGCAATAATAGTCAAGCAAGATACATTCAGCTCAGTAGAACTAAGGCGCACCCCCACTAAACTGACTGACTCCCCACATCTGACCAAGACTTAAACCCACAGGATGAAGAGATGAGGAGTTAAAAATCTGTAACCACTTGGCTCAAGTTCTACAGTCTTAAAGATATAGTCCCAAAATTTGTTTAAAATTATACAAGTGTGGCTTAACTCAAAGCAAAGCATTTATTACTGCTAAATTTGTAGCATTTAGTGCAAAAATAAAATGTATAAATTTGATATTTTATTATATAATCTGATGACCATACACTTGAGTGTCTGTGTCTTGTTTGTTTTGGGCTGTCCTTCATCATAACCTTCGTATGCAAAGAATGCATAGCATTGTTTAAAAACTGTTCACTGTATACATAGTTCAATATTATGTGAAATATTTGGTATTTATGTAATTGGATTTTGTCAACAGATTCCCCGCACTGGAATATTCCCAGCAGGCCGCCATCTTGAGAAAAAAAGTTGTAGGCTATTTTCAGCAAAATACGGTAGTTGCTTTATTGTGTACTTGTGTATAATCAAATAGCATCTGAATTAGCCAATTAAGATAAAATCAAAAGTTAAGTTATCTCTTTTCCTCCATAACATTATAGGTTTCATTGCTCTTCTTAAAACTTTATGGAATGCAGAGGTTTAAAATGTAATATTCATTCATGATGTCATTCAACAGACTTCTTCCCTTAATCTTACATTAGGAAAATTGTCACACCCCTCTCATGGCAGAAGTCCTAGATTAAATAGAGTGTGTCATAGATTGTGTTACTTGAATGATTACTTGAACAATGAAAAACTTGGATGTGGACTTTGTCAACCTGTTTAGATGAAAAAAACCTAGCTTAGATAAGAAATCACATACCTGTTCCAGTTGCAACTAGTCTGTTAGCTAATCCAATGTCTAATGCTTCTTTACCTGTGACACTTCTACCTGCAAAAGGATAGGCTTACTTTTCGTCATGTGAATTTATCGTCGACAATCTACCAGAATAACCATTTAGCAAAGTCCATATATTGTTCTGTCCTAGTTTGGCAAATCAGCCAAACAGCACATAATCACACAGCAAACATCCAACCCAGTTACCATGTAACAACAGGTGCAGAATGCTGCATGTATGGTCAGTTTGCTACAATAGGAATGAGATTTTGCTTGGAAAATTGGGAATAACTGAAAATGTTCTTGAGTGACTGCCCTCACAGGCTCACATCAGGTGGTATGGGAGAGTTATGTGTCTGCTGCAAGGAATCAATGAGATTTGTTAATAAGCTTTTAGAAGTTTTCTACCTATGTGTTACAGCTTTTTGCCAGTAGCATACTTTGGTGCCTGCCTATGACAGGATAGCCTTACATAAACCAGATACGAAACAACTAGTGACTAGCAGTAGAACTTTAGAAAGTTTAAGTTTAAAAGTTACATGTTTGTTCATTTTCTTCAGTGTTAGCATCAGAATAAGAAAGCAATAAAGAAGTTATATCTGTGAAATCCATCTATCACACCTTAATTCTGTGTTCTTCACACCAACCTTATTACGGGGTATGTCATGTTGAAGTGGTCCAGCAAATTACAAGTGGAGGAGGTCCCCATAAATATGTCTGGGTAGTACCACTGATGTACAGCAGGTCAGCCAAAAGACCTGGACCTGGATGGGTAGTACCACTGATGTACAGCAGGTCAGCCAGAAGACCTGGACCCGGATGGGTAGTACTACTGATTTACAGTAGGTCAGCTGGGAGACCTGGACCCAGATGGGTAGTACCACTGATGTACAGCAGGTCAGCCAGAAGACCTGGACATGGATGGGTAGTACCACTGATGTACAGCAGGTCAGCCAGAAGACCAGGACCCGGATGGGTAGTACCACTGATGTACAGCAGGTCAGCCGGAAGACCTGGACCCAGATGGGTAGTACCACTGATGTACAGCAGGTCAGCCAAAAGACCTGGACCCGGATGGGTAGTACCACTGATGTACAGCAGGTCAGCCAGAAGACCTGGATCCCGATGGGTAGTACCACTGATGTACAGCAGGTCAGCCAGAAGACCTGGACCTGGATGGGTAGTACCACTGATGTACAGCAGGTCAGCCAGAAGACCTGGACCTGGATGGGTAGTACCACTGATGTACAGCAGGTCAGCCAGAAGACCTGGACCTGGATGGGTAGTACCAATGATGTACAGCAGGTCAGCCAGAAGACCTAGACCTGAATGGGTAGTACCACTGATGTACAGCAGGTCAGCCAAGAGACCTGGACCTGGATGGGTAGTACCACTGATGTACAGCAGGTCAGTCGGAAGACCTAGACCTGGATGGGTAGTACCACTGATGTACAGCAGGTCAGCCAAGAGACCTGGACCCGGATGGGTAGTACCACTGATGTACAGCAGGTCATCCTGAAGACCTGAACCTGGATGGCTAGTACCACTGATGTACAGTAGGTCAGCCAGAAGACCTGGACCTGGATGGGTAGTACCACTGATGTACAGCAGGTCAGCCGGAAGACCTGGACCCGGATGGGTAGTACCACTGATGTACAGCAGGTCATCCGGGAGACCTTGACCTGGATGAGTAGTACCACTGATGTACAGCAGGTCAGCCAGAAGACCTGGACCTGGATGGGTAGTACCACTGATGTACAGTAGGTCAGCCAGAAGACCTGGACCCGGATGGGTAGTACCACTGATGTACAGCAGGTCAGCCGGAAGACCTGGACCCGGATGGGTAGTACCACTGATGTACAGCAGGTCATCCGGGAGACCTTGACCTGGATGAGTAGTACCACTGATGTACAGCAGGTCAGCCAGAAGACCTGGACCTGGATGGGTAGTACCACTGATGTACAGTAGGTCAGCCAGAAGACCTGGACCTGGATGGGTAGTACCACTGATGTACAGCAGGTCAGTCGGAAGACCTAGACCTGGATGGGTAGTACCACTGATGTACAGCAGGTCAGCCGGGAGACCTGGACCCAGATGGGTAGTACCACTGATGTACAGCAGGTCAGCCGGAAGACCTGGACCCGGATGGGTAGTACCACTGATGTACAGCAGGTCAGCCAGAAGACCTGGACCTGGATGGGTAGTACCACTGATGTACAGTAGGTCAGCCGGGAGACCTTGACCTGGATGGGTAGTACCACTGATTTACAGCAGGTCAGCCAGAAGACCTGGACCTGGATGGGTAGTACCACTGATGTACAGCAGGTCAGCCGGGAGACCTGGACCCGGATGGGTAGTACCACTGATGTACAGCAGGTCAGCCAGAAGACCTAGACCTGGATGGGTAGTACCACTGATGTACAGCAGGTCAGCCGGGAGACCTGGACCTGGATGGGTAGTACCACTGATGTACAGCAGGTCAGCCGGGAGACCTGGACCCGGATGGGTAGTACCACTGATGTACAGCAGGTCAGCCAGAAGACCTGGACCTGGATGGGTTGTACCACTGATGTACAGCAGGTCAGCAGGGAGACCTGGACCTGGATGGGTAGTACCACTGATGTACAGAAGGTCAGCCAGAAGACCTAGACCCGGATGGGTAGTACCACTGATGTACAGCAGGTCAGCCGAGAGACCTGGACCTGGATGGGTAGTACCACTGATGTACAGCAGGTCAGCCAGAAAACCTGGACCCAGAGGGGTAGTACTACTGATTTACAGCTCAGCCAGAAGACCTGGACCCGGATGGGTAGTACTACTGATTTACAGTTGGTCAGCCAGAAGACCTGGACCTGGATGGGTAGTACCACTGATGTACAGCAGGTCAGCCAGAAGACCTAGACCCGGATGGATAGTACCACTGATGTACAGCAGGTCAGCCAGAAGACCTGGACCCGGATGGGTAGTACCACTGATGTACAGCAGGTCAGCCGAGAGACCTGGACCTGGATGGGTAGTACCACTGATGTACAGCAGGTCAGCCAGAAGACCTGGACCCAGAGGGGTAGTACTACTGATTTACAGGTCAGCCAGAAGACCTGGACCCGGATGGGTAGTACTACTGATTTACAGTTGGTCAGCCGGAAGACCTGGACCTGGATGGGTAGTACCACTGATGTACAGCAGGTCAGCCAGAAGACCTGGACCTGGATGGGTAGTACCACTGATGTACAGCAGGTCAGCTGGGAGACCTGGACCTGGATGGGTAGTACCACTGATGTACAGCAGGTCAGCTGGAAGACCTGGACCTGGATGGGTAGTACCACTGATGTACAGCAGGTCAACCAGAAGACCTGGACCTGGATGGATAGTACCACTGATGTACAGTAGGTCAGCCAGAAGACCTGGACCTGGATGGGTAGTACCACTGATGTACAGTAGGTCAGCCAGAAGACCTGGACCTGGATGGGTAGTACCACTGATGTACAGCAGGTCAGCCAGAAGACCTGGACCTGGATGGGTAGTACCACTGATGTACAGTAGGTCAGCCAGAAGACCTGGACCTGGATGGGTTGTACCACTGATGTACAGTAGGTCAGCCAGAAGACCTGGACCCGGATGGGTAGTACCACTGATGTACAGCAGGTCAGCCAGAAGACCTGGACCTGGATGGGTTGTACCACTGATGTACAGCAGGTCAGCCAGAAGACCTGGACCTGGATGGGTTGTACCACTGATGTACAGTAGGTCAGCCAGAAGACCTGGACCCGGATGGGTAGTACCACTGATGTACAGCAGGTCAGCCAGAAGACCTGGACCTGGATGGGTTGTACCACTGATGTACAGCAGGTCAGCAGGGAGACCTGGACCTGGATGGGTAGTACCACTGATGTACAGCAGGTCAGCCAGAAGACCTGGACCTGGATGGGTTGTACCACTGATGTACAGTAGGTCAGCCAGAAGACCTGGACCCGGATGGGTAGTACCACTGATGTACAGCAGGTCAGCCAGAAGACCTGGACCTGGATGGGTTGTACCACTGATGTACAGCAGGTCAGCAGGGAGACCTGGACCTGGATGGGTAGTACCACTGATGTACAGCAGGTCAGCAGGGAGACCTGGACCTGGATGGGTAGTACCACTGATGTACAGCAGGTCAGCCAGGAGACCTGGACCTGGATGGGTAGTACCACTGATGTACAGTAGGTCAGCCAGAAGACCTGGACCTGGATGGGTAGTACCACTGATGTACAGCAGGTCAGCCAGAAGACCTGGACCTGGATGGGTTGTACCACTGATGTACAGCAGGTCAGCAGGGAGACCTGGACCTGGATGGGTAGTACCACTGATGTACAGCAGGTCAGCCAGAAGACCTGGACCTGGATGGGTTGTACCACTGATGTACAGCAGGTCAGCAGGGAGACCTGGACCTGGATGGGTAGTACCACTGATGTACAGTAGGTCAGCCAGAAGACCTGGACCCGGATGGGTAGTACCACTGATGTACAGCATGTCAGCCAAAAGACCTGGACCTGGATGGGTTGTACCACTGATGTACAGCAGGTCAGCAGGGAGACCTGGACCTGGATGGGTAGTACCACTGATGTACAGCAGGTCAGCCAGAAGACCTGGACCCGGATGGGTAGTACTACTGATGTACAGCAGGTCAGCCGAGACACCTGGACCTGGATGGGTTGTACCACTGATGTAGAGCAGGTCAGCCAGAAGACCTGGACCCAGAGAGGTAGTACTACTGATTTACAGGTCAGCCAGAAGACCTGGACCCGGATGGGTAGTACTACTGATTTACAGTTGGTCAGCAGGAAGACCTGGACCTGGATGGGTAGTACCACTGATGTACAGCAGGTCAGCCAGGAGACCTTGACCTGGATGAGTAGTACCACTGATGTACAGCAGGTCAGCTGGGAGACCTGGACCTGGATGGGTAGTACCACTGATGTACAGCAGGTCAGCTGGAAGACCTGGACCTGGATGGGTAGTACCACTGATGTACAGCAGGTCAACCAGAAGACCTGGACCTGGATGGATAGTACCACTGATGTACAGTAGGTCAGCCAGAAGACCTGGACCTGGATGGGTAGTACCACTGATGTACAGTAGGTCAGCCAGAAGACCTGGACCTGGATGGGTAGTACCACTGATGTACAGCAGGTCAGCCAGAAGACCTGGACCTGGATGGGTAGTACCACTGATGTACAGTAGGTCAGCCAGAAGACCTGGACCTGGATGGGTTGTACCACTGATGTACAGTAGGTCAGCCAGAAGACCTGGACCCGGATGGGTAGTACCACTGATGTACAGCAGGTCAGCCAGAAGACCTGGACCTGGATGGGTTGTACCACTGATGTACAGCAGGTCAGCCAGAAGACCTGGACCTGGATGGGTTGTACCACTGATGTACAGTAGGTCAGCCAGAAGACCTGGACCCGGATGGGTAGTACCACTGATGTACAGCAGGTCAGCCAGAAGACCTGGACCTGGATGGGTTGTACCACTGATGTACAGCAGGTCAGCAGGGAGACCTGGACCTGGATGGGTAGTACCACTGATGTACAGCAGGTCAGCCAGAAGACCTGGACCTGGATGGGTTGTACCACTGATGTACAGTAGGTCAGCCAGAAGACCTGGACCCGGATGGGTAGTACCACTGATGTACAGCAGGTCAGCCAGAAGACCTGGACCTGGATGGGTTGTACCACTGATGTACAGCAGGTCAGCAGGGAGACCTGGACCTGGATGGGTAGTACCACTGATGTACAGCAGGTCAGCAGGGAGACCTGGACCTGGATGGGTAGTACCACTGATGTACAGCAGGTCAGCCAGGAGACCTGGACCTGGATGGGTAGTACCACTGATGTACAGTAGGTCAGCCAGAAGACCTGGACCTGGATGGGTAGTACCACTGATGTACAGCAGGTCAGCCAGAAGACCTGGACCTGGATGGGTTGTACCACTGATGTACAGCAGGTCAGCAGGGAGACCTGGACCTGGATGGGTAGTACCACTGATGTACAGCAGGTCAGCCAGAAGACCTGGACCTGGATGGGTTGTACCACTGATGTACAGCAGGTCAGCAGGGAGACCTGGACCTGGATGGGTAGTACCACTGATGTACAGTAGGTCAGCCAGAAGACCTGGACCCGGATGGGTAGTACCACTGATGTACAGCAGGTCAGCCAAAAGACCTGGACCTGGATGGGTTGTACCACTGATGTACAGCAGGTCAGCAGGGAGACCTGGACCTGGATGGGTAGTACCACTGATGTACAGCAGGTCAGCCAGAAGACCTGGACCCGGATGGGTAGTACTACTGATGTACAGCAGGTCAGCCGAGACACCTGGACCTGGATGGGAAGTACCACTGATGTAGAGCAGGTCAGCCAGAAGACCTGGACCCAGAGAGGTAGTACTACTGATTTACAGGTCAGCCAGAAGACCTGGACCCGGATGGGTAGTACTACTGATTTACAGTTGGTCAGCCGGAAGACCTGGACCTGGATGGGTAGTACCACTGATGTACAGCAGGTCAGCCAGGAGACCTTGACCTGGATGAGTAGTACCACTGATGTACAGCAGGTCAGCCAGAAGACCTGGACCCGGATGGGTAGTACCACTGATGTACAGTAGGTCAGCCAGAAGACCTGGACCTGGATGGGTAGTACCACTGATGTACAGCAGGTCAGCCAGAAGACCTGGACCTGGATGGGTAGTACCACTGATGTACACAGCAGGTCAGCCGGAAGACCTGGACCCGGATGGGTAGTACCACTGATGTACAGCAGGTCAGCCGGAAGACCTGGACCCGGATGGGTAGTACCACTGATGTACAGCAGGTCAGCCGGAAGACCTGGACCCGGATGGGTAGTACCACTGATGTACAGCAGGTCAGCCAGAAGACCTGGACCCGGATGGGTAGTACCACTGATGTACAGCAGGTCAGCCAGAAGACCTGGACCTGGATGGGTAGTACCACTGATGTACAGCAGGTCAGCCGGAAGACCTGGACCCGGATGGGTAGTACCACTGATGTACAGCAGGTCAGCCGGAAGACCTGGACCCGGATGGGTAGTACCACTGATGTACAGCAGGTCAGCCGGAAGACCTGGACCCGGATGGGTAGTACCACTGATGTACAGCAGGTCAGCCAGAAGACCTGGACCTGGATGGGTAGTACCACTGATGTACAGTAGGTCAGCCAGAAGACCTGGACCTGGATGGGTAGTACCACTGATGTACAGGTCAGCCGAGAGACCTGGACCCGGATGGGTAGTACCACTGATGTACAGCAGGTCAGCCGGAAGACCTGGACCCGGATGGGTAGTACCACTGATGTACAGCAGGTCAGCCAGAAGACCTGGACCTTGATGGGTAGTACCACTGATGTACAGCAGGTCAGCCGGGAGACCTTGACCTGGATGGGTAGTACCACTGATTTACAGTAGGTCAGCCAGAAGACCTGGACCTGGATGGGTAGTACCACTGATGTACAGCAGGTCAGCCGGAAGACCTGGACCCGGATGATTAGTACAACTGATGTTCAGGTCAGCCGGAAGACCTGGACCTGGATGGGTAGTACCACTGATGTACAGCAGGTCAGCCAGAAGACCTGGACCTGGATGGGTAGTACCACTGATGTACAGCAGGTCAGCCAGGAGACCTTGACCTTGATGGGTAGTACCACTGATTTACAGTAGGTCAGCCAGAAGACCTGGACCTGGATGGGTAGTACCACTGATGTACAGCAGGTCAGCCGGGAGACCTGGACCCGGATGGGTAGTACCACTGATGTACAGCAGGTCAGCCAGAAGACCTAGACCTGGATGGGTAGTACCACTGATGTACAGCAGGTCAGCCGGAAGACCTGGACCTGGATGGGTAGTACCACTGATGTACAGCAGGTCAGCCAGAAGACCTAGACCTGGATGGGTAGTACCGCTGATGTACAGCAGGTCAGCCGGGAGACCTGGACCTGGATGGGTAGTACCACTGATGTACAGCAGGTCAGCCAGAAAACCTGGACCTGGATGGGTAGTACCACTGATGTACAGCAGGTCAGCCAGAAGACCTGGACCCGGATGGGTAGTACCACTGATGTACAGCAGGTCAGCCGAGAGACCTGGACCTGGATGGGTTGTACCACTGATGTACAGCAGGTCAGCCGGAAGACCTGGACCTGGATGGGTAGTACCACTGATGTACAGCAGGTCAGCCAGAAGACCTGGACCTGGATGGGTTGTACCACTGATGTACAGTAGGTCAGCCGGGAGACCTGGACCCTGATGGGTAGTACCACTGATGTACAGCAGGTCAGCCAAAAGACCTGGACCTGGATGGGTAGTACCACTGATGTACAGCAGGTCAGCCAGAAGACCTGGACCCGGATGGGTAGTACTACTGATTTACAGTAGGTCAGCTGGGAGACCTGGACCCAGATGGGTAGTACCACTGATGTACAGCAGGTCAGCCAGAAGACCTGGACCTGGATGGGTAGTACCACTGACGTACAGCAGGTCAGCTGGGAGACCTGGACCTGGATGGGTAGTACCACTGATGTACAGCAGGTCAGCCAGAAGACCTGGACCTGGATGGGTAGTACTACTGATGTACAGCAGGTCAGCCGGAAGACCTGGACCCGGATGGGTAGTACCACTGACGTACAGCAGGTCAGCTGGGAGACCTGGACCTGGATGGGTAGTACCACTGATGTACAGCAGGTCAGCCAGAAGACCTGGACCTGGATGGGTAGTACCACTGATGTACAGCAGGTCAGCTGGGAGACCTGGACCTGGATGGGTAGTACCACTGATGTACAGCAGGTCAGCCAGAAGACCTGGACCTGGATGGGTAGTACCACTGACGTACAGCAGGTCAGCCGAGAGACCTGGACCTGGATGGGTAGTATCACTGATGTACAGCAGGTCAGCAGGGAGACCTGGACCCAAAGGGGTAGTACCACTGATGTACAGCAGGTCAGCCAGAAGACCTGGACCCAGATGGGTAGTACCACTGATGTACAGCAGGTCAGCCAGAAGACCTGGACCAGGATGGGTAGTACCACTGATGTACAGCAGGTCAGCCGGAAGACCTGGACCCGGATGGGTAGTACTACTGATTTACAGTAGGTCAGCCGAGAGACCTGGACCTGGATGGGTAGTACCACTGATGTACAGCAGGTCAGCCGAGAGACCTGGACCCGGATGGGTAGTACTACTGATTTACAGTAGGTCAGCCGAGAGACCTGGACCTGGATGGGTAGTACCACTGATGTACAGCAGGTCAGCCGAGAGACCTGGACCCGGATGGGTAGTACTACTGATTTACAGCAGGTCAGCCGAGAGACCTGGACCCGGATGGGTAGTACTACTGATTTACAGTAGGTCAGCCGAGAGACCTGGACCTGGATGGGTAGTACCACTGATGTACAGCAGGTCAGCCGAGAGACCTGGACCCGGATGGGTAGTACTACTGATTTACAGCAGGTCAGCCGAGAGACCTGGACCCGGATGAGTAGTACCACTGATGTACAGCAGGTCAGCCGAGAGACCTGGACCCGGATGGGTAGTACTACTGATTTACAGTAGGTCAGCCGAGAGACCTGGACCTGGATGGGTAGTACTACTGATTTACAGTAGGTCAGCCGAGAGACCTGGACCTGGATGGGTTGTACCACTGATGTACAGCAGGTCAGCCGAGAGACCTGGACCCGGATGGGTAGTACCACTGATGTACAGCAGGTCAGCCGGAAGACCTGGACCAGGATGGGTAGTACCACTGATTTACAGTAGGTCAGCCGAGAGACCTGGACCCGGATGGGTAGTACTACTGATTTACAGTAGGTCAGCCGAGAGACCTGGACCCGGATGGGTAGTACTACTGATTTACAGTAGGTCAGCCGAGAGACCTGGACCCGGATGGGTAGTACCACTGATGTACAGCAGGTCAGCCGGAAGACCTGGACCCGGATGGGTAGTACTACTGATTTACAGTAGGTCAGCCGAGAGACCTGGACCTGGATGGGTTGTACCACTGATGTACAGCAGGTCAGCCGAGAGACCTGGACCCGGATGGGTAGTACCACTGATGTACAGCAGGTCAGCCGGAAGACCTGGACCAGGATGGGTAGTACCACTGATTTACAGTAGGTCAGCCGAGAGACCTGGACCCGGATGGGTAGTACTACTGATTTACAGTAGGTCAGCCGAGAGACCTGGACCCGGATGGGTAGTACCACTGATTTACAGTAGGTCAGCCAGAAGACCTGAACCTGGATGGGTAGTACCACTGATGTAGAGCAGGTCAGCCGAGAGACCTGGACCCGGATGGGTAGTACCACTGATGTACAGCAGGTCAGCCGGGAGACCTGGACCCGGATGGATAGTACCACTGATGTACAGCAGGTCAGCCGAGAGACCTGGACCCGGATGGGTAGTACTACTGATTTACAGTAGGTCAGCCGAGAGACCTGGACCCGGATGGGTAGTACCACTGATGTAGAGCAGGTCAGCCAGAAGACCTGGACCCGGATGGGTAGTACTACTGATTTACAGTAGGTCAGCCGGAAGACCTGGACCTGGATGGGTAGTACCACTGATGTACAGCAGGTCAGCCAGGAGACCTGGACCTGGATGGGTAGTACCACTGATGTACAGCAGGTCAGCCAGAAGACCTGGACCTGGATGGGTTGTACCACTGATGTACAGTAGGTCAGCCAGAAGACCTGGACCCGGATGGGTAGTACTACTGATTTACAGTAGGTCAGCCGGAAGACCTGGACCTGGATGGGTAGTACTACTGATTTACAGTAGGTCAGCCAGGAGACCTGGACCTGGATGGGTAGTACCACTGATGTACAGCAGGTCAGTCAGGAGACCTGGACCTGGATGGGTTGTACCACTGATGTACAGCATGTCAGCCAGGAGACCTGGACCTGGATGGGTAGTACCACTGATGTACAGCAGGTCAGTCGGAAGACCTGGACCTGGATTGGTAGTACCACTGATGTACAGCAGGTCACTCGGAAGACCTGGACCTGGATGGGTAGTACCACTGATGTACAGCAGGTCAGCCGGGAGACCTGGACCCGGATGGGTAGTACCACTGATGTACAGTAGGTCAGCCAGAAGACCTGGACCTGGATGGGTAGTACCACTGATGTACAGCAGGTCAGCCGGAAGACCTGAACCTGGATGGGTAGTACCACTGATGTACAGCAGGTCAGCCAGAAGACCTGGACCTAGATGGGTAGTACCACTGATGTACAGCAGGTCAGCCGGAAGACCTGAACCCAGATGGGTAGTACCACTGATGTACAGTAGGTCAGCCAGAAGACCTGGACCTGGATGGGTAGTACCACTGATGTACAGCAGGTCAGCCGGAAGACCTGAACCCAGATGGGTAGTACCACTGATGTACAGTAGGTCAGCCAGAAGACCTGGACCTGGATGGGTAGTACCACTGATGTACAGCAGGTCAGCCGGAAGACCTGAACCCAGATGGGTAGTACCACTGATGTACAGTAGGTCAGCCAGAAGACCTGGACCTGGATGGGTAGTACCACTGATGTACAGTAGGTCAGCCAGAAGACCTGGACCTGGATGGGTAGTACCACTGACATACAGCAGGTCAGCCAGGAGACCTGGACCTGGATGGGTAGTACCACTGATGTACAGTAGGTCAGCCAGAAGACCTGGACCTGGATGGGTAGTACCACTGATGTACAGCAGGTCAGCCGGGAGACCTGGACCTGGATGGGTAGTACCACTGATGTACAGTAGGTCAGCCAGAAGACCTGGACCTGGATGGGTAGTACCACTGACATACAGCAGGTCAGCCAGAAGACCTGGACCTGGATGGGTAGTACCACTGACATACAGCAGGTCAGCCGAGAGACCTGGACCAGGATGGGTAGTACCACTGATGTACAGTAGGTCAGCCGGAAGACCTGGACCTGGATGTACAGCAGGTCAGCCAGAAGACCTGGACCTGGATGGGTAGTACCACTGATGTACAGCAGGTCAGCCAAAAGACCTGGACCTGGATGGGTAGTACCACTGATGTACAGCAGGTCAGCCAGAAGACCTGGACCTGGATGGGTTGTACCACTGATGTACAGCAGGTCAGCCAGAAGACCTGGACCTGGATGGGTAGTACCACTGATGTACAGCAGGTCAGCCGGAAGACCTGGACCCGGATGGGTAGTACCACTGATGTACAGCAGGTCAGTCGGAAGACCTGGACCTGAACTCAAACCATGCCTTAAGACAAGTTACAAGTTAGAGACTAACTGCTCATCCTCAGGCACCACTTAGCTGCCTGTTCTAGATACAACCAGACATTTTGGGATATCATATCTTAAGCTTACTTTACTAGAAATACAAGACATTTTAGGGTAATATCCTATCTTAAGCTGCCTGTACTAGATACAACCAGACAGTTTGGGATATCATATCTTTAGCTTACTTTACTAGAAATACAAGCATTTTGGTGTATCATATCTTATGCTGCCTGTACAAAATACAAGCCTTCGTGGAACAATATCATATCCTTAGCTGCCTATACTAGATACAAGAAGACATTTTGGTATAATATCTTATCTTAACGTACCTGTAAGTATAAGATCTAAAGCTCTAGAAAGGCCTATAAGTTTCTGCAATCTAACTGTTCCTCCATCGGTCAATGGTACACCTGAAAAGAATGAACAAATTTTGCTATAGTGATCCACATAAACGTTTTTTCTGTTACAATATATTAACCTTGATTGCTTTTTTACATTAATACTTTACATGAAATCAAGTCAACCTTCACTTATAAGGTCTTTTTTTTTTGTAATGAAGATATTACCGGTATTTGTTATTCCAACTAAATTGTGTTATCTTCCCTGAGGGAAGCTATTTGGTTTTAAATTACTGTAGAAATATTAAGTGCCAGGGGTAATATATTGACAATTCCATGAAAAAATCATACCGGTAGTTACTTTTGATGACTTAATAAGACTGACCTTAACCTTGTAAATAGAATAATTCAGTAATTTCATGTCTGGGTTGTCAGAAATGGCTGATTATGGTTGACCATGTGTGAACTTACCAAATCTCCTACAGAAGACACCCAAGATAGCAGACTGCTCTATGACCCGGAGATCACACATGAGGGCCAATTCCAGGCCACCAGCCACAGCATACCCATCAATAGCTGCAATAACAGGCTTACTGAACCTCATCCAGGTAGGGCCCTAAAGAGGAGATTGTTTAATAATTAAAATATAATTTAGAATTAATCTTAAAACAATGAAATAAATTATAATTTAATAATCTATATATTAGGACAGTAATTTCATCAATTAAAATTGATGTATCGCAAATATTTTCCTACATGTATTTTCTTTCTTACTCATTTTCTAATATGAATAATTTAGAAATAACAGGCCTTGCCTCACCCTCCCCCCCACCTCCCAGTTGGCCCAGACATTTATTTTTTCTCAACTATATTCCTTGAGAAATGGCCTGATTACACAAATTTTGTAGTCTGTGTAGAGATAATCATGGTATCTCAGGCCCTTAGACTGTCATATACTTAGCCGCCTGAGCAGTAGTTAAGGCCACTCGGCCCCCTGATGCTAGCCAGATCCTGAGTCCATTTGGCTAGAGCACAACATCCTATGTGTATAGCTTTGGCTCCCAACTCCCCCACTAACAAGTTTATTGGCAACCCCTCGGCGGTGATGCACACAGCATTACTGAGGTGTACCGATTATTTATCACCTTGCATCACAATCAAGGTACGCAGTAGATATCCAGAGGACTTAAAGTTTTTCAGCGCATGACAAAGTAGTTAACAGATGTGATAAGAAATTTGGTTGTTTTTTAGAATAAGAAGATGTTTTTGTGAATTACGAAAATATATTGAGGTCACAGATTTGAGGTCAATTCTGACAAAGAATAGAGTAAAAATGCAATTTAAAGTTATATCCAAGCAAAGTGAAAACACAAACAGTGGCAGTAGTTGTTAGCATTTGTATGACAAAATCCCTCCGGGACAAAATCCTTTCCATTTATTTTAGCATGGGTGGACAAAATCTAAACTTTAACAAAAGCAGACAAAATCAATCTGGTAAATTATTAAAATATATCTCGAAATTGGAATTTTATAACAAACAAAATAAATAAATATAATTTTAATTACGAGACTTAACTGTGTGAGCCAAATAAATAATATTGTAAAATGTGAAAAATTTATATGAGGGGATTTATAGACACTGGAAAATTTATGGAAGGGTCCGCCTTTGCTAAAATGAAAAGAAGGAATTTTGTTCTGGAAGTCTATTGTCCAGACTCCGTTTTTAGCAATAAGCCAGCTTTATAGAATTATGTATCAAGTTGCAAGAAAAAAAAGAAAAGGGAAGATAGATTGCTAAGTTGATGATAATTTTATAATCTAGAAATCTACAAATGCAGGAAGAACCATGAGTAGCAATGTGCAGTTTGTGTTATTGAAATTCATCGCAGCAACCAATTTTAGCACTATATAACACTATAGCGACGTCCAGCTATTTTGATGGAGGAAGTCCCCAAAAAAATGTCTGAGTAGAACCGCCGGCATACCTCAGGTCAGCTGAAAGACCTTGTTACATTCAAGTACTTCGCACCGAACAAGACTCGAACCCACGCAGTGAAAGGCAGTCAGAGGAGTTACTAGTCAATGACTCTACCACTACGCCACGGACGCTCCTGTGTGCAGTTTTCGTTGGCTTAAAAATGTTTAAAAAAAAAAAATAATAATAAACACATTTAAAACATGTTAACTGGAAAGTGCACTTATTTAGAAATATTTATTTATAGTTTGTGTTGCCCAAAGTACAAAGTATAAATTAATGTATACTGGAAAAATGCTTTTTTTGTTAATATTTACCATAGTTATATTTCTTTTATTCCTTAATACTGTTCTAAATGGTTGGCATAAAATGTGTTGCTTTGGCAATTGTAATAATGATTCTTTTCTAAAATCCAAATGAACAGCGTACTGGAATACTATGTTAGTTTGTGACAATGTGTGCACAATCTGTTATATTTCGGTCCAAGATTTAGTAAACGCTTTGCTTGGTTGGTGTGCAAAAAATGCATTTTGAAGTTTAGATAAAATATCTTGAAAATGCTTGGATATGTTTTGTTTGTTTTATAATATTTACTAAAAGTTGTTTTTTGTCTGGTCCAACATCTAATAAAGCATTCCTGGCAAATTAGTTCTGTTTTGTTTGTCAAACCATTTACTGAAGATTCCAAATGATTTTTTATAAGACGAGTTTTAGTTGTAACTTCCATAAATACTCTACATCAACATTATGCACAGCATATTCTTGAACACCCAACTGAAATCTCAATTCAAAAAATATTAATGTATTTTTGTTAAGCATAAAATCTGATGACACTGCAATGATTGTTTGCTAAAAAACTAAGATAGCAAGACTATTTTGTTGTTGTTGTTTTTTTAAAGTATTTTCCTTCAAAATATATGCACATGACGATCGATGGGAAAACAGAGCTACAAAAGTAATCTAGCTTCATTTTATGGTCCAACTCAAGGAGAAGTATGTGTTTGCCTGTTTCAGCATATTTCTGCAAATAATTCGAATCAGTTTTCAACAATAAAGTTATGTTGCTTAAGGTTTATGTCTTCGCATTCTTCATACTTTCATAGTCAGTTCAATTAAACCATTAAAAACGATTAACCTTTTGCCAGATACACTTCAGAAAGCATCTCCAACATTTTAGAAACATTTTTTTTTCCAGGGTGCATACCCACAGACCCCACTAGAACAAATTCCGTCTTCGGCCCCCCCCCCCTAGCTTAAAGGTTCTGGATCAGGGCCTGAATAAAGAGCTTTATAATGACAAGCTATTTTATTTAATGAAACAACATTAAATGTAAAAACATAAGGGAGATTATAACATCTGACCAGTCAACCTTCAACAGTTACTGGCCCTTATCCAATAACAATATAAAAACTGTAAAATGGTTACCATGGGAGCATGATTCTGTTGCATCAACTGTTGCAGCATTGTCTCATCAGCACCAGCTAGGGAAGATAAATCAAATCCTGCGCAGAAATTGCCACCTGTAGTAGTTTACAATACAAATCTGAGTCATAAGAATGTAAATGTAACCAGGTGTTTTAAATACATTTCATAGTGACAGCTTATCAATAAATACCTGCATAATTATAGGATAATAGGATTCACCTGTGTTTGAGATTAGAACTGACCAGTAATCATGTTTTGTAATCGATAGCTTGGTATTGGAGTGTGTATGGAAGTTTTAAGGGTGAGTGATGTTCACGAATGCAGGGGTTGTTTGTATAAGCCTGAGCCCAAACAAGGTACATAAAAACAGAGACTGAGCAGCAAATAGTGTAGATCCTGATCAGATAGCTTCTGACAGGCTTATCTGGTTCTACACTATTTGCCTAAACTTTATACATATGCAAATAGCAGGCAAAGAGTTCAAACAAGTGGTCAGCGTTGGTCTTTGATTTGTTGTTGTTGTTTACGAAAGCAATTAATAAATAATGGAATAAAATTTTACTTAATATGTAACAACTAACATGCTGTTCTCTTAAAGAATGTGTTGTAATTTGGTTGGACGAATCATTAGCCTTACGCTTTTCAACTATTTGTAGATGTACAAATCTCAACAATCTGATATACATGTATTTCCAAAGTATGTATGTGATAACATACAATATGTGTTAAAACAATACACTGATTTGCTCACAAGTGACACATTTAAATAAATACTACCAGCAGATCAAGAGGTTTTATGTACAACACAAAATCTGACCACTTCACTTTTACTTTAACATTTTTATAGTTCATAATTAACTTGACTTATGTTTATTTGGTTGGTGAATTGTCTCACTATCAAACTTCCCTGAGGTATCTAAAGATGGAGACCATGTGTAGCAGATTTATTGCATGTAGTATCAGTAGATACCCAGTTTCTTTGTTTCAATGAATAACAACAGCCAACCCATTAAGGGACTACCCTTTTTAGCCGAGTGTTATCAAGATATAACCCTTGATTACCAACCATAAATTTGTTAACGTATTTCTGCTTTTAATTTATTGAAAAAATTTATTTGTATGAAGCCTGTGATTAGTTAATTGGATAACTTTTTATTTTAAAAACATGTAATAATCCTACTTTTAACTGTAAAAGACATCTGTATATTGTTTATTGTTGTCTTTCTGAAAGTTTTAAAACTTAAAACTAGATTCCCTTAAATGCAGACAACTGTTTCTGAAGGGGCCACTATAAATACACTGTAAATAAAATTACTCACTTTAACTCAGATTTTGAGAGTACTGGAAAAACTAAAGTAAATGCAGACTGATATTCTTGAAAAGGCCAAAGAGACAAACATTTTACTTTAAGTAAGGAGGTTTTAACATAGCTTACAAAAGGTACTACTGCACTAGTCACCTTTCCCATGCAAAATTCCAACAAAGCTCTCCTCATCTGCTTCGAAGTCTGAAAATGCTGTAAACAATTCTCTAGCTGTGGCTGGATTAACTGCATTTCGTTTCTCGGGACGATTGATACCAATAGTTGTTATATGACCAACTTTGTCAACTTCTATGTTTTCTGAAATAACAAACAATATGTGGTTTACTGACAAAATCAAATTATTAAATAAACAAGAAAGAGAGTAACTGCGATACACTTGACACCAAACAAAAAACATTTAAATGTAACAGGAAGTGTAGTTGAGATGATCTTATTTAGAAGTTTGGCCCTGGCTGGGAATCAAACCTACACAGTAAGATGCTGAGGAGGGTTTTTTTGTTGGCAATTCTTTCCACTTGACCAGAGGCACCTCTTTGATTCTGTCACAGACATTCTCTATATATGTGTATTTGTGGCAGTTTAAGTGTCTGCAACCTGATCTGTCAAGGAAACACAGCTAAAATAATGCCTGCCATACATATACATAAGCAATTAGCAAAGAGATAAGCTTATGGTTATCACCTATCAGCTGCTTCCTGTCCTCCAACAACTTGATCTGACCAGGTCTATTAACAATGCATGTTAACCTTTTAATCTTAAGATAAAAAGTAAAGATAAGATTGATAAAAGATAAGACTGATAAAACCGTACTGCAACAAAATCAATGGGATCTGTAAGACTCCGACAACTGATATCCGGAAACTTATTGGTGGTGTGATGTTTATTCTTTTTTTGAGACCAAAAACAAACCCGGAAAAGAGTTAACAAAGTTTAAAGCATGCAGGCATCCTCATAAACAGGGAAGTACAACTACAATAGATGGGAATCAGCATATCTTTGTTTTCAATAGGTTTGTACAAATTCTTTTTTCAATGCACAGACTATCATTTTGACATTTTCTTCAGAAACATTTACAGAAGAAACATATACTTCACTAGCATACTTTTTTTCCTTGTATACTCTAGCCTAACCTAGTTTTATTCTGTAAAGGTCCTTTGCCAAAGTCACTTGGTAGAACAGTCAAACTGGGCAATACTGCTTTGTTTGTTTATACTCAAAGTCAGAGGTCAGTAAGGTGAATAGCCACTTTACTCACGGCACTCTGGTATATGGCGTCAATTAAGTTGGATGAAAAGGCCAACTGTAAGCATATGGGTTTCCAACTTTAATTCCCTTACCACTCACACTTTTCTTGTCAAGATACTACTGTGAATATGCTTTGTTTCAAGTTTCGGTCTATGAAGCTGTAAGCTGAACAAGTAAATGTTACATTATATAACTAATTTTGGGAGTGTGTGGGGGCTCTGCCTTCAGCCTTATTAAATTCACAAGAGGGATTCTATCCACCTTGGAAAATTGACTGCAATGGATTTCGCCCTGTGGACCATTTTGTCAAGCCCCAGCTTCAAGAAGGAAGAAGTATTGTTAATATGCTATCCTCAGAGCTGTCTGTAGTTCAGTTAGTAGTGCCCTAAGGTCGTGGATTCAAAACCCATCCTGGGGTTGTAGCTTGGTTTACAACAATTTAGTAAACTGATTATATTTGAAATACGAGTTGTAAATTTCTCTAGGGTGTCATAAAATTGGTGATGTTAAACAATTATCACATAATAATTGGCATACAGAGTAAGGGTTCATTATCTAGATGAAAACATGTAAGTGATGTTGTGGGTAGCTGTCAGTGCTGTTAGTGTAATTTAAATTGGCAGCTTTAGTTAGATGGTACTTCCTAGTCCGATATAAGTCTACTGTTCAAAGGGAAATTTAACCTGTTTTTCAATCAATCTGCAAGAAGCGAACCATAAAGAAAGTTTATTTATTTATAGGTCGTACCAAAATGCCTTCTTAAAGTTGATGACATTCTGCAAGATTGGTGAAAGTTGCGTTTATTTAGGAGGTGTCTGAACTTTGAGAAGAGCATTGTTGATATTTAGCTGGTGCCCTGGCTTGGGTACCAGAAACAACGTGATTGGGGGTGGGGGAATAGCCTCAATAATAATATTTCAAAAATACCGTTATCTTTAAGCAGCTTGTAAAATATTTAAAATCAACGTTTTTATTAATTTAATGTTATTTAATGGAATTCTGTGTTTATGTTATATTTTAAACGCAAGTTTTAATTATTCGTCTTGTAGACTATAGAAACGGAAATCTACATGTACATGCACAAACATGGCGGACACAAGCTCACTCCTCACGGTCGGTGGTAACCGTACAACGGGTCAGTCTGTAAGGACACAGAACGGTAAATCCCACTTTATCTCATAAAGTAATGTTTGGAGATCGATTCTGGGCAACATTAACTTTGTCCGATGCCGGGTTCAACTGTTAGAGTGACTGTCATTTTGACGCATGCATCTCACATGGCCCAGAATGTTCTCCTTTGTAAACACGTGGGTGGGGTAATGACAAAACATTCATTATTGACATGGAGAAATAAGTCAATTGTCACCAGCATGCCAAAGATGTCCAGCTATTCGCACATTGGTCGCTGCTAGCCAAATAATAAATATTCTTCTGAAACCCGAATGTCATTACATTCAAAGAATTAGAATTAAAGTGTGTGTGGGGGGGGGGGGGGGGGGGCAGATTGGACAATTTAGGAGCTTTCCTTTCTAGAAATTAAATTTTTGGGTTGAGTAATCTTACTCTCTAATAAGCAAGGTGGGAAAATTGTTAAAATAATGCTGAGAATCGACTCAAGCTCCTCTTACCCTTAAGCCTTTCTTCTCTAATTTTCCATGTCTCTTGTACTCAAATTGTAGGTATGTGCACAAAAAAATAAAAACCCTTGAATTTCAAAGTAAGTGGAACCACTGGATAGAGCATGAAAATACCTTTAAAATGAGCCCTAGTTATTGCAAATTGGATGAGTATTTTGGAAGTTATGCAATTTTCTTTCTCGTAATTGGCCCTCCATTGTCTTACAGTATCCTGGAGTACCCGGTTTCGACGCACATAAGGTTTAATTAAATATTTTCACAAAATTATGTCATATATTTTACTCTACTTAAATTTGCTTATATTGTTCAATCATTTAGTTACAATTCTGCTTACTTTGTAATTTTGTTACACAATATTTAATATAAAAATCGATCTTTTAATCCATGCATATAATGGCAGCCATCTTTGTTTACAGTAACCTATTTATACGCATTTTGATTGGCTACTTATATTTGTCATCACCCCCGTGTATACTGTACTTCCGTGAAGGGAATTATTTGCCTCTCACTAATTTCTGAAAAGTAACAACCAAAACGAATTTTTAAATTTTATTTAACATGTTTTTAATCAAATTAAAATTTATGCCTTAGAGATGATCTGGGAAATTAAACTCTCTAGCTGTTTTTCTTATTGGAGCCCCTGTCTCTCTTACTTTCTGCAAAGCAGTGGTCATAGCAGCTGGGCTATACTGTCTGTATGTTACAACAGGCACTTAACAGGGAAAAAAGAATGTATCTTTATCTCAAATTCATGGAAATATGAATGAAGTCTTTTTTTTTTAAAGATCAATTAAAAATTAATTTATATAAATCTGAGTCTAAAATATACCGCGTACATGGTGCACGGGAGTGATTTTCTGATATATTCATGAATGGAAGTCACACGACTTGTCACGTGATATTTACTACTTACTACGAGCGAGCAGATGAAGCTGATGTCAAATTTGTTTCCTACTATTTTTGCACAATTTCATATCTGTAAGTGATCCTAACTTTAAGTATTAAGAAAAAGGACTAAAATTGCATTCGATTTCAAAAAATAACTGAAATATTACCTTAGAATCACGGATTCTCCACATAGTAATCGGCTGACCCAAAAACAGTGTGTTTACTATTACGGCCGCGGGAAAGTGACGTCATACAGTGTCGCTTATATCAAAACAGAGTGAAAACAAAAATGGCGTCGTTTGGGGTGTGCGTAGAAACGCGTTACTCGACGATAATTAAAGGAAAAACAATTAAGAATATGTGACAGAAACCAGTTACTTTTACAGAAAAACAGACATAATTTCCTTAATACTTGAGATATTTTGATAAAATTTGAACTGTTAGAAAGCTACATTCATGTTCTATTGATTTCAAACAATAAAATGATTATTAAAAAAATAAGTGTGACCTAAAATTATAATTAATTGGATTAATTAGTAGTCAAGGAGACCCTTGACCTGCTGCGGCTGAAGCTCTGGTGAAATTTTTGACTGAAAAAAAAAAATCTTTTTTTTCCGGAACAATATCCTATTTGAAATAAATTAAGATGGCATTCATCATAGCTATAGTTACCTGTTTATTCTATTCCAATGTCAATTAACAGTTGATAATTCATAATGAAAACCAACAAATCCATAATAAAAAAAATCATCCCATGACATTTAAGTGAAATTTAAAGCAAGGGTCTCTCCCTGAACAGTGCATTTGAATCAGTTGAGCATGAGGTCATCCCCAATAAGATCGGCTGCCAATGCGTAGACAGACACATCGTAATCTGTTCCATCCTCCTCATATGTCTCATTTGTACAGTTCCAATATGCAACTACATACTTCATCCCCTTGGATTTCAGTTTTTCTATTTTACCATTGTAAGAAACTGCCTGTCCATCTTCATACCACACATGGCAGATAGAACGACCCACACATTTTCCTTCCAACAGATCAGTCACTCCTTCTAATTTTTCCTCTGAAAGTTCTGCAAAGTTCTCTGCAAGTTGTTGTGGTGCCATTGTCTTCAACCTTTTTTCAAACCGATTTCGATCAGTGGTCTCTCTTGCCTGTTGCTTAGCAGCTTGTCTCCTCGACAACTCCACCTGAAGTTCCTTGTGCCTCAATCTTCGCTTGTTTCTCTGTTCAAAACCAAGCTTGGTTGCTTTTTTAACTATGGCTTCTCTCCTCTCCACCGGCAAAGCATCCAAGTAAGCAACAGTGCGGTTTTTCTGTGCCCTCATCTTGGAGGACAGGAAACAGAGGGTGGCATTGGGGGCTCTCTTCTTTGCTGCTGAAAACATTCCTATAATCTCTTCTGTATCATTGTTATGAGAACGAGCGGACTTCGTTTCGTCTTTGGGCCTTTCTGTTAAGTCGGTGTCGAAGTACTTTCTGTACTGACGTTCCAGCACTTCAACCACGGCACTGATAACAGCCTTCATCATCATCCGGAATTGGTCTGGATCTTTAGGTTCTCGTCTCAATGCCGTCAGGGTATCAGAATTTTCAAGCGGCTCACCGAAAAAATCTATCGTGCTTGTCAGTAGGTCCAATGGATCCCTGTCTACGTTGAGGCGCTCAACAACCTGCCTTATGATGGTGATTCCTTCCAAATGGTCAATCTGGTCACTGGCACTACGGTAAAACTTCTTCATCTATGGGCCAGTGAGAAATTTGCCGACGAGACCGAGAACCTGCATCTCCACATGAGCTGCGACAGAACTGAAGTCCTTCAGGAGACTCTTCCGCAGACCACCGCATGATGTGCCCTTTTGTAAAAATTCCATGAATGGTAAATAATGTTCGACAAGAACTGCGCAGATATGGAATAGAATATGCAGTCGGTTTCCCCTGTATCGCGGCAGTAGACCTCGAGGCAAATTCTCATTCTTTAAGAAGGTTGTGAAACCACAGGGATCACCCTTGCCATCTTTATACCTCATTTTGTTGAATGAGAGTACAATGTTACCTGCAAAGCAGTCTTTCCCCCACAATACCTTTTCTTTGACCACCACCCTCACACTATTTTAAGGCAGCTCTGGATTTTGTGGCAATGGAGTCAAGGGGGTGAGGATGACCATTAAGTTTGTTAAGTTCTTTTCCCCATTTCTGTTCAACAATCCTTACGGTGGCATGATTTGCAGCACATCGATCCGTCATTGTATTTGAAATATTATTTATCAGTTTTTTCTTTGTGTCCTTCTTATCTTCCCCTGTAAAAAATTCATGGACAGCGGCAAGATTGTCAATGGAATTAAGGATGTGCGTACTGTAATCCTCCGCGGTTCCTCCTGGCAGTTCATCAATGGCGACCACATAACAGTCCTCTCTGGTGGTAACGTGAATGCTATTGATGTGATCCCCCTCTTGGGTTGTGGCGTCGAAACCTAACGTGATGTGGTCATTAGCAAGAATCACTTTTACAGTTTGCAGGTCTGCACTGGCCCCTAACTCCCTAGTCATTCTTTCGACAGTACTTCTGTGTGGAACATCAGATAAGGTCATACCACAACGCTTTGCAAATTTTGAGATCATGTGTGGAATGTTGGCGGTAGGCACCTGGTCTGAGATTGCATCAAAAACCATCATTCGCATGTCCAAGTTGTACCCTTTACCACAGTCCTTGGTCGACTTTAAGGCGTTATTATGCTCCTCAACCTTCTCTTCTAAAAGGGTATTTTGAAATTGAAGAGTCACTATCTCCTCATCCATTTTCTTGCATTTGATGTGAAGGTCAGTGAGTTCCTCTTCAACTGAAATGTCCACCACTGGTAAACTCGCCTCCGACCTCTTCCTCCTGTAGTAACTCTTTATGGCCAAGTGCCATCTGTTGAGAGACCAGGTCAGTGCCTTTAGTTTTGCCAAATCTTCATTATCAACCGCTGTTAACAGTTTTGTTTTCAGGGATTCAATCTGTGCATTTTTTCTTTTAATTGTTTGATTCAAAGTTTTAACTACACCTTTCTTTTTTTGCTTGGCCAGAATGTTTTATTGCAACTGTCTTTTCCTTTTGCATTTTAAGCGGCTTTTGCCGTAATAATTTTAAACTACTTTGCAGTCGTTTACAGTTCACACACTTCATGATCTGCCTCGTTCTTATAGTGGTTGAAAGAACAGGTTTGTTAGGGGGTATGGATGGGATTTCCACCTCCATGTCAACAACAAGCTGGGTTTCCATTGGTGTACATAAAGGTGTAGACGATTCATCCTCCTGCATGCCCGGGTCCAACAGAAAAGAGACCTCACACATTCTACAGAATTTTTTTGAAATTCATTTGGATCAGACGGTTTCGTAAATTTATCCAGTGTCTCAGCAACAATCCGTTTTATTCCTGCATCGAGGTAGCGGAAGATCCGTTCCGTAATCTGTGTATCCTGTGATGCTGAAGGAATATGCTTAAAAAGCTCCTTTCTTGTCTTCGTACAGCTGCGATCACCACTGGTTACATAAATGTAAAGAACATGTCCCTTCATGAAAATAATTTGCATACGATTTTAACAAAGTACTGAAACAATATTTCATCAATGACAGACAAAAACCTTGCAGAATTCATGGTAAAACAGTCAATTAAATAAACTATGAAGCACGTGGTAGTTTGTTTGTAAACAAAACGAATAAGCCAATCAGCATGCAATGAAACAGTCAAGTGACATAAATTATGTAAACAGCCTGAATCGGACGCTTAACATCCTTGGCCAAAATCTATAATCCTTGGCTCTAAAACATAATATTCTGGCAATTTACAGATCAATCATGTGATTTTAGATGTTACCCTAATACTAAAATGTATTTTTTATGAAATATAAGCAGTATTAATGCATCTAAAACAACCGTGAATGTGACGTCATTAGAGGCCATTTTGAGATTTTTCGATGGCGGAGCCGACTTGACCACTCGCTTTCCGATCCATGCTACATGCAAATGGATCGTCAGATTGCATTCATATTTAACAGAATACAAGAATAATAATATATAAATATGTCTAATTACCTTTTTTGTTTGTCAAAATCCCACGAACATGTGTTGTTTTTTTACATCAAAATCGAGTAAACTTTTCAAATTTCTTGAATGCATGGAACATCTGAAGCGAATGAAAAAATTCAAAAACGAGGACACAAAGGGATTCTCCCACTACATCATAGAACATCCGGTGTGGATTTTCCCATTGTAAACAAATCAGAAACACGCTTTTTGCCACACCTCCGCAAAAACCAAGTAGGATTGGCTGGAACTGTGACGCGGTAAGAAAATGGCCGCCCGCGATCTGGATATCAGCTCATACCTACAAATTGCCAATTTAATGGGACCAGGTAGCGCATCTGGCAGAGTGTTGGCTCCCTTACGGGATCGATCACAGGCCACGACATACCAAAGTGGTTAAAAAATGGTAGTGCTATAGTTCCCTTCCTAATGTTCAAACGAATATAATGGTAGTTGCCAGAGGAGGCTGCGCGTTTTGCACACGGCACGCAACCTCGGACTATATTATCGATTGCTGGACGTTAGAGAGGTCATTTTTAAAATGGCGGTCAGAGTGGAAACATAGACGAGTAAATGGTTAGATTGCGACGAATTGTGGTTTTTTTTGTGTTAAACAGGACGTGTGTTGTATTCCAATGAGAGACCGTCCAAGTATCAGTGTTTTTGCACGGATTGCACACATTAGTCCAGTGAACAAACCAATGGTATAGCTTGCGTATAATAACCCCGACTTGACCTTTAATATCAGCATCTATTAACGATCTAGCTCACACCTATATGCGATCAATACCACGCCTTCCTTCCACTTGACAAACATACCCGACTGTCAGCGATTGCATTATCGATAACTAATTTTGCGTTCGTATTCGATAGATAATATATTCTTGCATAAAGGTCAAGTCGGGGTTATTATACGCAAGCTATACGACGCCGTATTCTGATTGCTGACGATCGGCTTGATTCCAGACTTCCCAAGCAGTCGCCTGTATTGTTTTCTTTAGCATGTTGTTCTGTCCACTTGAAAAGACACTTTCTCGAGTCTCTAGTAGACACATTCAAAATAGGGGTGTCCATTTTTACTCAGAACACATGTACCTACAACAACAACATAAAACATGTAATCATGATAACAAAAATGCATATGCTGTCTGACATTGTGTAGTTAAGCAGTTAAATATAAGTAATAAAGAAAGTTTTAACCTTTTTTAATGAAAAATTTTATTGTATCATTAAAAACTACAAAAATGATGACATAATCAAACAATCAAAACGATGCACATTATATTTAAAATTAAGTGCATTGCCTTTCAATAAAGGAACTTATAGCTAATTTCGACCAAGTTAATTAGCACATAACACAAAGAATTGAGACGACTTTAGGTGCCTTTTTAGATTTTCTGATAGTAAAAACATTGAAAATAGTTGTGTTATTTTTTTACGACAAAGTCTTGCGTAACTAATGTACAATTTGATAAAGAGTGTCTCTGTTATTTTGTGAAACTGTAATGTAAACAATATAGCATTTCGTTTCTGTGTTAAATTATCGAAAAATTGGCCAAACAGCGACTCAATGCCAATACGTGGTGGTTGTTTACATGTTTCGATAGGGCATTTACATATTTACTCACCTGTGACAAAAAGTAGGAGGTCCCATTTCGCTTATCAAATCAGCGATAAAACCGCTAATGGCCCCATTCATAAATGGCGTCGGTAGGCGGGATTTCCAATCACGTGATTTGCACACGACACTTAACATGCGTAACCTCCTCTGGGTAGTTCCATGATTGCTTGGGGATGTTGGAAAAATGTGACTGGTTGTGGTATCATGCCAGGTGTCACCAGCATGCTATACACAGTGAAGGAAGCATTACATCTGCATCAAATGGATATTGTCTCCAAAAAAACTGAAATACTGATGGGACATTAAATCAAGGAAACCAATTGCCATCAGATTTCAGACTAATAAAAATATTTTTTTGAATAAACAATTGTATGTGCTAAGAAAAGTTAAGCGCATTGGACAATGTCAGCCATGCAACCTTTTTTTTAAGATATATTGATTATTGAATTTCATGGCTAAAGCGATTCTTATTTAAGAAAGTTTAAATATGGACTTAGTACATCATAAAACACTGCTGTCCTTAATACTGATTAGTCAATACTGGCAGTATCCATTGATTAACCAAAAATATTTCCTAATTACTCTTGCACATCACAATGGTATCAGTCAATGCCAAGGTCAAAAGGGACAATATGGTGCCTAAAATTTAAATAGTGTATCTATTTGCAAGTATTAAGAATTTCCACTTGGCATAATATAAAAATAGACTATGTTTTTTGTTTTTTAATTTACAGTTATGGCAGCAGCCACCATTGCCAACATCGTTAAAAGTAGCCTCGGACCAGTAGGTCTAGACAAAATGTTGGTTGATGATATTGGGGTAAGTAATATTTAGTACTTTTATTTTCTTGTATTCATATCTAGAGCAATTTATTTGAATCAAGTTTGGCGAAAAAATATATGAAGTTTTTAAAAAGATTGAAATTATTGTTTAAATTCTACTCAGTATTGTGCCAGTGTTTTTTGTTGAATGGTTAGCACTTTGATGAGAATTTTGGTTTTACATTAAGGGCCAAAGTAACTATTTGAATATTAAAAGAATTTTGTAGCGACAGGAAATTCTACAGCTCCTACATACTCCTTTATTTTTCTGTCATTTCCTATATACCTCTATTATAATCAGGTTTATAGTGTTATCATATCATCAATAAGTTGTAATATTCTTTTTATAAATTTGATTATGAATAACATTATATGTTACTGGGTTATCATGATAGTGTGGGATAGGTTATAGATGTTCTAGACTTAATTGGCAATGGAGCTCAGAAAATGACAGGAATAGTAGAACAAAGTCAATGTGTTGTGTTGAACCAGTTTAACATCCAAAAAAGGGTAAATGTTTGGACTCCTAAGTTACATCTGTCTATTAACATAAACTTAACATAAAATAATTCATGACTTCAAGGATGTGACAATCACCAATGATGGTGCCACCATTCTGAAGTTGTTGGAAGTGGAGCACCCAGCAGCCAAGGTTCTAGTGGAGTTGGCTGATCTTCAGGACCAAGAAGTCGGCGATGGAACAACCTCTGTGGTAAGAGTCAAGTGTCTTAACATACTGTATTTACATCATTCGATAAAAAAGATGTTACAAAATTGCCTTCAAAAGTCAGATAGACTTAGGAGCGTTTATCAAAAACCGTATAACTAAAATTTACAGGAGCTTTAACATGTGTCCAAATTGTGATCAGTGATCTTCCCTTACTTTCGGGGGGAAAGAGACAAAATGGCAATTGTCATGACTCGTCTGGCTTTCGTTCACATTTCAGTTAAGGTCATTTATCTAAAACCATCGAAGATATTCTCTCCAAACTTCTTGATCCTGTTTACTATCGGTAGTGGAATGCATCTCTAAAAAAAAAGGCGAGTACTCCTAAATAAATTTTGGCAGATTTGAGCCCCTTTTACTTAGAAGTTTAATTATTCTATCAAGCACTGAGAAAAACAATGTGCGTTGTCTAGTGACAACTCTTGTTATCATTGTCTTATTATCATAATCAAAACAAACTTTCAGTACCCATGCAGCATTATTACAAGGGCAATTTGCTGAAGAATATATTTTACACAAATATCAACATGATGATGAAAGTCTTCATATTTAATTTGGATTCAACTTTTTTATTAAAACATCAGTAATAAACACAAATTCTAATACAATAATAAGCTCAAATTTTACCATTTCTTCATAAAACTAGCAACACATGTTTGAAAATTATGAGGACATGAACAGGGTTGAAGAAGTCCCATTGACTCAAGTCAATGTAGTTGTTTCCTTTTGTCTCATTGTAGTTGGTCTTTTATTTGAGGAATCAAATATGAATATTTTATATTGCAGGTGATCATTGCTGCAGAACTTCTGAAGAATGCAGATGAACTTGTCAAGTGTAAAATCCATCCCACCTCCATTATCAGTGGATACCGTTTGGCCTGCAAGTAAGTGGCATTATGTTGAATAAAACCCTTATCATGAAACCTTTGTATGTATTCAATCTTTAATTTTTTGTTGTGAAGCTGTTAATCAGTAACTTGTAACTCAAACTTTGTATGTATCCAATCATTAATTTTTTGTTGTGAAGCTGTTAATCAGTAACTTGTTAATCAAACTTTGTATGTATCCAATCATTAGATTTTAGTTGTGAAGCTGTTAATCGGCAACTTGTAATTTTTGAGTCCATCACTACGTAGGTTTGAGACTCTGTTGAGTTGAGAACATTCATGTAGTTAAGTATTTAAGCTGACTTGATCTTTGGCAGCAGTTCTAGCCAGAGATTTGTCTGGTGGTCGTTTCACCAAATATATGGCCATCATCACAACTATTATTGTTTTGGTATGGGGTGTCAAAATCCAAACCCATCCTGAATTAAGTATATTCTAAAGTAGTGAATGTTTTTAAAATGTTGTGAGGTTATTCTTGCTGTTTGTTGTTTTTTTCTAAAAGTACTTAATTTGCTTCTCATAATCTGTATCCAGGGAGGCGTGCAAGTATATCCAGGAACATCTGACAGCCAGTGTGGATGATCTTGGTAAAGATAGCATAATCAATGCAGCCAAAACAAGCATGTCAAGTAAAATCATTGGAACGTATCCTTTCCATTGCTTACAAAGTTCCAAGTTTTTACTGTCATGATATGAAATAACTAGAGAAAGAAAAAGAATCATCTCTAAGCTGGCTATGCCTGTATTAAAAAAAGGGAAGAGGGATGGGATTAGCTGGCATTTTTGCCAATACTGTGCTGCGACATTTCTATCATTATAGCACAGGGGCACTTATGAGGTGCCCAGGGACTGAACCCAGCCGGTCCATTATACTGACATCGACGAATCAGGAGCAATGCTGTCCCCTTAGCCCCGAGTGTTAGGAGGGAAGCCACTACTACCAACTTTAAAGTCTTTGTTTTTTTTTACCCGGCCAGGGTTAGAACCCACGCCCTCCTGATCCGCAAGCCGATGCTCTACCCCCTGAGCTATTGCGGCCTGTCTAGAAAAATGGTGTCTATTTTCTGTTATAGGCATTTCTTGTTATTGTTGCAGTAAACTGTTAGCAAAAGATAAGCAATAAAGCAAAATTTGAATATGCATTATGGCTATTTGTCAATAGTTAAAATTCATCAAAGTGATTAAATATTGTAATTAGTCGTTGACATGTTTTTAAAATAATTTAAAAAAACAATAATTATTATATTTACAAACAAAAATATTTCAGCCTAGCCGGGTCACAAAAGATTTTAGCTGTGCCAGGTCACAAAAGATTTTTAACATACCGTGATTTAATTAAAAAAACCTTCCAAATTAGAAATTTATATTACCTTATGGAATGCATGTATTGCATAATTTCTCAAAAGTGATTGCACTTTTTAAAAGGTCACTACCAATAATGCGGCCAGGAGGTCGTGGGTTCGAACCTAGGCCGGGTCATACCAAAGACTTTAAAGTTGGTAGTAGTGGCTTCCCTCCTAACGCTCAGGGCTAAGGGGACAGCATTACGCCTGTTCAGTCCCTGGGCACCTCATAAGTGCCCCTGTGCTATAATGATAGAAATGTCGCTGCACAGTATTGGCAAAAATGCCGGCTAATCCCATCCCATCCAAATAATGCCATGCTACATACACATCACTACCAATTAATCCCCAAAAAATGTCCATACCACAAACTCAGTAGGTGTATATATCTTGTTCATTCTTCTGTACCTGGCCTGGTAGCACAATTGGTAGAGCGTTGGCTCCAGGTATGGGAGGCCCCAGGTTTGAACTAATCACTACAAATAATCCAAAAGAAAATGTCCATACCACAAAATGAGTACTTATATTTATCTTTGTTCATTCTACTGTACCAGACCAGGTAGCACAATTGGTAGAGCGTCGGCTCCGGGTATGAAAGTTCGAACCTGGACCGCAACTGCCCAGTCATCAAAAATGGTAGTTGGTATAGCTTGATTGATAATGCTAAAGCAAATATAAGGGTAGTTCCACGACTGGTTGACCTGGTGTCAGGATAATGTGACTGGGTGTGGTATCATGCCAGGTTTTCATGCCATGCTATACACAATGAAGGCAGCACTGTATCTGCTTCAATTGGACACCTCCAGATAATTGAATACTGATGGTGGGACGATAAACCCCATAAACAAGCATTTTTCTGTTCTAAAAAAATACATTTGGTTATAGTAGTATGGTAAGTAGCAGAATAAATAGTTTTCAAGTCTGATTTTATACTCGTCCAATCTAATATTTTAAGGTTTTGCAAGCCCCATTCAACTTCCTTCAAGAAAGATTGATCTTCTTGAAGTATATACAGTGGGGAATAGAAATTCCTTGTTTGCAAAATATTTATGGAAATGTTTTGTTAGACATTTTCCTCTTTTTTGCATCCGAACATACATTATGTATACCAAATTGATGATTATTGTGACTGCCAAACTGTGGGTTTCATTAAGACATTAAAATTGTTAATCAGATCTGTATAGGACTTACTTTCGGGCGCCCATGGCAGTGTAATAAGAGTCGCTGACCTGAAACTCCTCAGCCCCTCATGCTTCCAGCTAACTTGCGGTGCGCTGGTGGTTCTACACAGATATAAGTCTGGTGTCTTCCACCACCAATAATAAGCTTGACGGAGCCAGTATGAACGTAATTGTGTCAGTGCAATTTAACAAAAAATGAACTATGCAATAGGCTTTTCTTTTTTTTCTTAAAGGTGGTGTCTAACAATTTGCCTGTATCTATTGCATGTAACACTATTTTCCCACCGTTTTAGAGATTTTAGGCATGAAATTATACCAATGTCCCAGTAAAGATGAATTTGAACACTACCTAATTTGTTAGACAGGGTAAAAAAATGAAAATGATCACTCTTAATGCTCATTCTTTACAAATCTGTAAATGAGCACAATAGCGATATCTGTTAAGAATAGATAACTTCAGAGCAGACAACCCAGATATTGATGTAATGCGATCTCAAATGCAAGTTGTCACAGGCTTTTCTTAGATTAAAAATAGCTATCTCAGCAGCGTGGCCCAGCAAATACCTGTCTGCAAGACGAGTGTGGATTTTTTCTTTGCTGTTTACACAGATCTAGGGTACCGGTATCCATGAACAGCATTTTGCAGGACCTTTCAAGGTTACATTGTCTTATTAGGTTGTGTATGGAAAAAAATCTTTGATCCAGACTGTCGGATACCACCTTTAATAGTTAAATATTAGCTAAGGTACTAAGCTATTTCTTGACATTGCATCATTTGTCAGTATGTTCATGACCGTACAGTCAGTACAGTTATGAGCATGTACTTTCACTGTACTGATAAGTTCTCACTAAATTTTAACCTGAAGTCTGTTAAGCCTGTGGTGGAATAAGTTTTACTAAAGAGTCTGATAAGTACATGTTCAACCCAATATTATTTTCTTTAGCAAGCCCCATTCAACTTTCTTCAAGACAGATTGACCTTCTTGGAGTATATACAGTGGGGAATATTTAAATTCTTGTTTGCAATATATGAATGGAAATGTATTGTTCAGCATTTTCTTTCTTGTTGCATCCAAACATACATACTAATTAGATAGTTATCAAAATAAGTTGTTTCTAAAGGCTCAAGCTAATTTTATGATTTTGTTAATCCCATTCAACTTCCTTCAAGAAAGATGAACCTTCTTGAAGTATATACAGTGGGGAATATTAAATTTTTTGTTTGCAGTGTATGTATAGAAATGTCTTGACTGACTTTTTTCATATTGCATTCAAACATCACCTAGAGATACAGTTACCAAAGTGATTGCAAAAAAGAAAAAAAGAAATCATACCATTATATTCAAGGGGTCTTCAACGACTGGATAATAAAATAGATTCTCTAGCTGTAGTTCTTGTAAGTGATTTTCAGATCAATGTTTTGAACAACACTTCAGGACAACAATGTATAATAAAACCAAACTCTTTGTATCAAAAACTGCAATTCAACAGATAAGGATATGTTCGGAAAGGATTCCGACATAAATAATAAAACAATTTTACTACGGTCATTTACAGTCATCAGAATACAAGAATGTAATTGCCACATGTTTGACCTGAAGGTAAAACTTGTTTACCTGTAAGTTTTGGACCAGTATGGTGCAAGTTATTTTCCAACTGCAGGGAATTTATTTCCAAAATAGAAGTTATCATAGGTATCCTCCCAGAGGGGTTATATTCTGTAAAGTACAGTATCTACCTTAACCCCATGGTCAGTCAGTCGGATTTCTTTTCCAACATGGTGGTTGAGGCAGCATATGCTGTGAAGACTTCAGATGGCAAGGGTGGCTACAAATATCCCATTAAGGCAGTCAACATTTTGAAAGCCCATGGCAAGTCTTCCAAAGAGAGTGTTCTGGTGCACGGATATGCTCTCAACTGTACTGTCGCCTCACAAGGTAAGTTATGGACCTTATTTACACATCATAACCTTGGAGTTCTGTCTTAAAATTTTTTAGCATGCTAGATTTTATTGTAAGTCATAAAACTGCTAGATTGCATTATTATGCATAAAAGGTAAAATATTTTCAAAATGGGTGGATAGTGTAAAAAAATGTTTTAAATATATTGCTACGTGTAAAATTAGTAGAACATACAACATTCCAGATTCTGAAATACTCAAGCATAGTCTCCTTATTCAGCTATATTATAATCAGTTAAATATTTTCATTTAAAGACATGTAATTTCTCTGTCTTCCAGCCAAAATAAAACAGTGAGTGCCAAGATGGCATCACAAGAAATTGAATTATGCTACCAGTTACTTAAAAGCTATTTTCAGTCATTATCTTACTTGGAACATCGAAAGGAAAATGATATCGTCCATTCCTAAGAGGAATGTGGGAAGTCATATAGCCTACCTAAGGTTTGAACTACTTATAAAACTGGACACTTGCCTGTGATCTCTTATGATAATCCTATTGTTCTCTTTTATAGTGAAAAAGATCTATTGTCAGTTTGAATGGTAGGATTGTGAGGGCGATTGACCAAGGTAGCCTATCTAAACTTAAAAATTGCTCTGTCAGTAAATGGACAACTATTACCGGTTTCTTTGATGTGTTTCTATGCGCAAGTGAATAATGGTTTTCAGTTCTATAAAATTTTCTGTTCCAGCCACTCCTAAGAGGATAGTTGGTGCCAAGTTGGCCTGTCTAGATTTCAGTCTGCAGAAAATCAAGATGAAGATGGGTGTACAACTTCTCATTGAGGATCCTGAACAGCTGGAGTTGATGAGACAGAGGTACACTTACACAGTAGCATGACCTAAACCCCAAGTTGACCCTAGCACGAAAAAAAATTATCAATTAGAAATTTTGAGCCATGTTTATTTAGTGCTATAATGGAATTGGCACCTGAATAGGAGCTCGTTTGAATTGTGGATGTTTAAAAAGCTTATTGAGGAATATATTACCAAAAAAGTATAATTAGCACATTTCTTTTTCCATAGGAGAAAAAGCTTATTGCTGCTTCTTCAGAATCAGATAAAAATAAATTTTGTGTATGAAAATAAAACCCTAAAAGGAAGATAACTTGTACATTTTTTTTCATTCTTAACAGAGAAGTCTCAAAATTGTTAAGTCAGAGAATTGAATGCATTTAGACAATAAGAATCATTCCTAAGTTGTCCAAATTAAACCAAAATTTGACTGAAAAAAAGACCCTAAGGTTGTAATAGTCATTTTCAATAGGCCATATTGCTGAACTTTGACATGATTGTTAGCCTATGATGTTGCATGCTTTTTCACCAGGCGAATTATTGATAATTAGCCCAGTAAATTGAGCCAAATATATTGGTGCACGTGCTACCATATCATGTCATGATTATTGCTTTTTTATTACTATTTAAAGTTACAATATGTATTTTTTTATTAATCTAGAGAGTCTGACATCACTAAGGAGCGTATTGAGAAGATCCTTGCAACAGGCGCCAATGTGATCCTGACTACAGGAGGTATCGACGATTTGTGTCTCAAGTACTTTGTTGAGGCAGGGGCCATGGCAGTGAGGCGGTGCAAGAAGCTAGATCTGAAGAGAATCGCCAAGGCAACTGGAGGTAGGGAATTACTTAAGTTTCCTCTGCTTCAGACAAAGAAATATTCCAGAGGATCTTGAGATGAAACCTCACAATTTTCTTCTTATTTTTTTTTTTTTTTTTTTTTCTATTTTATTTTTTTTACATTGGATTTAGTTCATTTTTGCATTATCGCAATGCACCATATACGAAGATTAAATTATGTAAGAATATGTCCCATAATTCTCCAATTAACCCTATAATGCAGGTACTGATCCCAGGGACATTTTTCTCCTATTATACAAGCTATGCAAAAATGTGTGGCATGGCACAAATGAAATAAGTACCAACAGTTTAATGATTAAACAACTACCTTATACATTCCCATCTAACTTTGCTGTGCCTATCTTGTGATGATCACAGTTATACAGTGGGAGATAGTAACGGTACAGTTCCATGTTGTCTTCATTTTATGGTGGAGACAGCTTCCATGCTGTACAACATAGTTTTACCTGACTGCTATTTAGGGAGGGAGACAGCATGTACTCTTACCATTTACTATACCTTTGTGCTTCTGCACAATTTTGGTTCTGAACTTACAGACTACACTTAGGTTTTTTTATTGCAAACTTGTTAAGTGTATAGATTATTCATCAAAATACAGGTAAAGTTTGATTTGGTAATCTTCTATTAAGTGTTTGTGTTTCATACTTGGTGGTTCGCAAATTCGTAATGGGGACGTTTTAAGGGACCCTGGGTGATGGTCTGAAAATATACGAGGCGGTTTTAGAATTTATTCATCAGTAGACACAGGGATGGCTCATGCCACAGCCACTGTCAACTAAGGTCTGCCGACCATGTGCACAACAAAGGCAAAATAGTACATAGTTATTACAAATTTTACGACAACATATTATTAAACAAACACATAAATAATGGTTATAACATCATCTCATGCATATATATTACCAACCCGAAAATATACGAGGGCGGTGGTTTTAGAATTTATTTATCGGAACACACAGGGATGGCTCACGCCACTTCCACTGTCAACTAAGGTCTGCCCTGTGCACCGGTCAGATCCAAGCGCAGTGCATTATGGTTAGTGACGTATTGGTATTTTAAAGGGATAGCTTGTAAGGTAATTTTAAGGAGTAGCTTGTAAAGTAGGTTAAAAGAAAAGTACCAAAGTTTCAAATGATAGTTTGTAAATAATTAAAGGGATGTGAAAGAAAAGAAAGTTAGTAACATACATGCAATACAGACGCTAATACATATAATAATACACACATGTACAAAACCTCTTCTTACTAAAGACGTCCCAATGCTAACTGTGACATTTGAAATTGTCTTTTTATTTTAACTAAAAATATAAATGATTACAATTTCTGGCAAGGCATCCATGTTTTGATCGTGGATATACAAGTCTAAATATACTTTTATGGCTTCCTTATAAAAATTTTTGCTAATAAGTTCCATTACCTGTTGATCTGCTGTCAGGCTGTGACTAGATGTGGCTACTCTTTTATGTTTTCATGGCATGCTTCAATAGTAGACAGTTCATTATCTGACTACCATGTAATTACATTCTCTGCATGGGTTGCTTCATAATAAGATAAAATAATCCCATCTAACTTTGCTGTGCCTATCTTGTGATGATCACAGTTATACAGTGGGAGAGAGTAATGGTACAGTTCCATGTTGACTCCATTCTATGGTGGAGACAGCTTCCATGCTGTACAACAGATGTCCATTTAAATCTGACCTTGCAGGTGATCATGTTGTGTTAACTTCCTGCACAGAACGGTCACCGCGGAATCGGCTGAAGTTGCGCAACAAGCGACTGACTTGATAACAGAATTCCCGGGGGAACACCGATTGGCGTAGACAAAAATACGATTCAACTTACCAAGCTGAACGATTTATAATGTGCAATTTCATTGGTTGCTACCCAACTGTTCATCCAATTAGAAAATCTGTCCCGGCGGCAACAAGTGAAAGTCGAGAGGACAGAATTATCCGAGGGACACCGATTGGAATACACAACCAATCTGAACAGCTCGGATAATTCACGAATCATCCCGAGGACGGAATTACCCGAGGAGTTCCGACTGGTAGACAGGATTAAACTTGAGATTTGTAACGCACGATCACGTTGATTGTTTCCCGACTGTTCATCCAATCAGAAAAGCTGTAGCTCAGCGATAATGCATCCGGTTAAGTTTTGATGGTGACTGTTTACAACTAGAAAATTATAGTGGTAAAAAACCCCGAAAATGTCACGGAATATTGACCACACGGACGATTCTCACTTGGCTGATAGATGTAGATGCGAAATGTAAAAACAAATTCGGATGGGAATGGTTAGAAAGTTTAATTGAACTTGATGTTATTCGTGTAACTCCGTCCCAATTTATAAGAAAGATCGACAGTCCAGGAAAGTGTATGTGTAATCTTTGTTAGAAAACCATATCGTATGGGTCTCGAGAACGTGTTGTTCTAGTTATGTTCTATAGTAAAATACTTGATCCCATGCCTCATGCGACCCCAAAATCCCTCGCCAAAAATTTTCCTCCCTTTTCGTATCTGACCAATCACACCCCTGAATATGTCTTTGTTGTCAAAGGTAGGCTTTGTGCCTGTTAAAATTTGTTGGATAGTAGAAATGGTTAAAAAAAACAACTGAGAACACAGGTTCAAGCAAGAATAATATACCTCAGCGCGCCTTGATGGAATAGTTGGCTTTTACAATATCGCAGGAAACTCGTTTGAGGCGGACTGAAAACAACAGAAAGTGCAGAAAAAATGGCAGCCATTTAAAATGTAAACTATTCAGTTTAATCTATAGCCAACATAGGTGTAATATATTTGTCGAATCTTTAACACCGAAAACAACTGAACATTGTCTGTGTAATTAGTGATTGCTAGTGTTACAAAAAGAGGAAATAGTCAAATGTGTCTGACCTAGTTGTTGATTTATGTTCCATCACATTTCCTTAAATTACATGCTGTCAGTGTGGAAATATTGATGCATTTCACAAAAATGGGATAACAGCTTTACCAAACAAACACTTATGCAGCCAAAAAGTCAGATGACGCTAATATTTTTGCCCTGAGGCATATGTTAAATGAAATTTCAATTTCGTACCACTCCATAAAAGTGGAAATACGCATTTAATAATTTTGAAGTAATAATGATTATCATCAATAGAACCTTTATACACCAAAACTTGGTCATTTAATGTTACTGAAATTACTATGTATTTAAGTTTTTCTTAGTTTTAATTTTTTAATTATGATTTAATTGTGAATGCCTATTGATGTTAACTTAATGGAATGTGAATGAATATGAAAGTAGAAGCCAGAATCTTCAATTCTGTTTTTGATTTTTATTGCGTGATTATGTCACCAAACATATCAAACATATAGATATAGGATAATTACATTTATTCAGTTTACAAGGTTTTTAATACATTTCCATACTATTTAAAAAAATAAAAAGTACCATTTTGTTTGGAACTTTGGTAAACATACTGGAAATATAATTATTATTCCTGCCCCACTGTCTGTCCTTCCTTTGAAAACCTGTCTGGAATATCACTTGCAAGCAAACCTTTAGAGTTCATATTACAGGTATAGAAGTACAGGTTTGTTTTTTTCAAGGTCTGCTTCATTAGACCTTATATCTGCATGGTTTAAGTATTTCTGTTTTCCGCAACGCCACTGCGGCTGTTTCAGCTTTTGATTATATATGTTTAAGCTGATTACTGCTATAGAATCCCATCTATCTTTGCTGTGCCTATCTTGTGATGATCACAGTTATACAGTGGGAGATAGTAATGGTACAGTTCCATGTTGACTCCATTCTATGGTGGAGACAGCTTCCATGCTGTACAACAAATCAGTTACTGAGGAAAAAAAGGAAAAAACAATATTAAAATGGGCTTTATGGCTACATGCTACATGTCAAATATTTGTTTTATATTAAAAACCATATTATATCCAACACTTTTTACATGAGCTATTTTCCTGGTCCTGGTATTCAATTGTTGAGGCATTCACTCCATGTGGTAAAGGGATCACAACTATGCTGATATTCCATTCGCTGCAAACAGCAGTGGCATAAATTGCTTGCTAATGCTTAAGCAAATATATGGGTACATCCATTACTGGTAGCCAGATGTGTTTTTATTATCTCACTGAGTGTGGTATCATGCTAGGCGGCACTGTATCTGCTTGCTACAAGTGGATTTATTGCAAGTTGACAGAAATTTTGTTGGTGGAACAATAAACCCAACAAACACTTCTCCTGTTCTGCTCAGCAAATATATAATATACACTCAATAGATAAAGCACGCAGGGTGACATTTTTTGCCATTTCTTGAGAGCACCGTAGTCAAAAGCAATGAAATAAGGTTAAGGCAACTCTCTAGGTTACAGTGGTCCTGTATCGATTGTTGCATAATTGGATTGCGTAACAATGTCTGCGTGAAATAGGAAATATACGTGCACAGTAGAGTTGCCAGATTGAGTTACACTGCTCATTATACAAATAGGTAGTCTTCATTGAGACACATTATTTTCTGATATTTTGATATCATCAACAATGACACGGCTGACAGAAGTTTAGATGAGTCGAATCCTTGGATGATTATCCAAAGTCAAAGACAAATACAGGTTGCCAGACATTTTGGTGTCCATGTTTCCACTATAGGACATCATAATTGTCCTATCAATGCTGATATAACAAAATAATGATAGCAGGAAGTTGATCTGTGGACACTTCACCTGTACATAACTCTGCCTGCGGCTGCTCATCGCCAGCAACTGATGGCTTGGGTGGCAGCACATGCCCCCAGAATATTCCAATCAAGGCAGTGGAGGCCTGTCTCGTTTACTGAAGGGTCCCAGTTCACTAGTTTCAAGTAGATGGTCAATGTTGTGTGTACCAATGTAATAGAGACAGTTTTGCCAACTGCTACTTTGTAGAGAAGGATAGGTTTGGGTGTGGATCGGTTTTTGGTGTGGGTAGGAATATCATATGGAGTTAAATAACTGGTTGTGGTAGCAGGTAATTTTAACTGCCACTAGGCGTAGAAATGACATCCACAACCCTATATTGTTCCAGTTTTGCAGCAAACAACCTTGCATTCTAGCACAATAATGTTCAGCCCCATGTGGCAATGATCTGTCATGACTTTTTCGCTAACACCAATGTGCACCCACTGGATTGTCCACCATACAGCCCCGACCTATCCACTATTAAGCATTTGTTCAACTAACTGGATAGACAATTTCGAAGAAGCCTTCCTCCCCCCTGTTACTCTGGCCCAACAGAGAGCTGTCCCCTTGAAAGATTGGGCCAACATCCCGATGAGGAGAATAAACTCACTCAGGGCTGTGGAGAGAGCTGATAGGGGACACAGCTGGTATTGACTTGCCAGTTCCCACAATCAATCCATTTCAATTTCAGATAAGAGAGATTTCTTTAACTTCCCTTCAATTAACTCCTTAATTACTTACTAGACAGATATAATTGATTTTGCATGTCTGTACGAATTGATCTTTATTCTTACTTAAAAAATATTGAACATTATATGCCAAGTCTTACCTAAGATCATCTTCTACAGTTCTACTTTTTCTTGTTCCAGCCACCTTGGTGACCACCCTAGCCAATCTAGAGGGAGAGGAGACATTTGAGGCTGCATTCCTGGGGCAGGCAGAGGAGGTTGTTCAAGAGAGAATCTGTGATGATGAGCTTCATCCTCATTAAAGGGTAAGTTTGTTTATGACTTGTTCTGACTGTTTGCATGCTGCATAAGTACAGTGTCCATTCTCATTTCTGGTTAGGTTTGTTAAGACTTGTTCCAAATGTTCGCAACCTGAATTAGTACAGTGTCCATTCTCAGTTCTGACTAGGTTTGTTATGTATTGTTCCAGCTGTTCGCAAACTGCATTAGTACAGTGTCCATTCTCAGTTCTGACTAGGTTTGTTATGACTTGTTCCGACTGTTCGCAAACTGCATTAGTATAGTGTCCATTCTCAGTTCTGACTAGGTTTGTTGTGATTTATTCCAACTGTTCGCAAACTGCATGAATACAGTGTCCATTCTCAGTTCTGGTTAGGTTTGTTATGACTTCTTCCGACTGTTTGCATGCTGCATTAGGACAGTGTCCATTCTCAGTTTTTTGTTACTTGCTCACAACTGTAAGCATATGTATCAATACCTAGTTTTGTAGACTTATGGAATATAAGACTTATGGATATATTTCAAGACCTAGTTCAGGAAACATACCGGCATGCATACCATGTAAACAGCAAGTACCTAGTTACATAGATTTATGCATTTGCAACAATTCCATAACCATACATATGCGGGCTTATGCATGCATTTGCAAGTCCTAGTTTTTTAGACTTACCGTAAAGATTGATTGATTAGACGCGCACAAAGATAAGACACACCCCTTCGAGGTCTAGAATCAAGGGAAAAAAGCAAATTCTCAAAGACAAGACGCATCCCCCATTTACTAATCCATCTGGCTACGATTACACAATTCCCGCGTCGCCACATCGCTTAATTTGACTCGAGGGAACATGTTCCAATTGTTTCGTAAATTGGTGTTTGCGCCGAGTGCTTATTATTGTCTAAGTGTCTTGAATAATACGTCGCGACTGTTTGCCTAGTAAGACAGTGTGTATTGTGTTACGTTATGACACTCTACCCCAGTATATCGTTTACACGCCAGACAGGATATTCTCACGGCTATCCCAGCCCTACACATTAAAGGATATCCTGTTTCTCGCGGCAGCATGTCATAAAAACAATTTAGTTCTTGGCCTATAATCAAGTTCTCGACACATGGGACAGACACACAAATGACAATTAAAATAACAACTAAAGGCTTTTAAATGTTCATTTTCACACCAAGGTATTACAAACAGTTAGTTCTATGCACCTTTGTAATTACTTACGGATGATGGACGATCTATTAACATCAAAAAAGGTGTGAAAACTTGTCTGCACAAATAGCCAATGCACATTTTATTGTTGTTGTTAAGTGGGTTATTAATTTCAACTTAAAATTATTCGTAGTTAACATTAAAAAAAAAACAAATTTCAAATCAAAATTGATCAATTGAATAATACCATATTACATAGACAATGATAATAACAGCATCGACAATGAATATGCCTGTTCCTGTTTCACTAAAACTCAATAACCATTTTCAGATTTTGTTAGAATAAAGTGATATTTATGCAAAAATTTATTGCATATTGTTGGTGGGTTTTTTTTATACAGAAACGAATTTAAATGTCTCTTTTTATATTAATGTCAAACTTTAGGTAAAAACAAAGTAACTTTTAAAATAGCACAATACAGTTGTCTATGGCCGATACTATCGGCGATAGTATCTGCAGTCGGATTAGTCTAAAGGTCAATTTTGGTCTGAGAAAAAAAGGGGGAAAAACTTTACTTCGCATGGATAAGACGCATCCCCCACTTTTTTATTATAATTTGGAGCAAAAAACTGCATCTTATCAATAAAACTTTATGGTATGTATATTTTTCAATATCAAATAAAGGAGACTAACCAGCGTACATAAATAATATTAATAAGTTTTGTACGCTATGCATTTGCAACAGTTTCTTATTCAGTACATGTAGGCTTATGTGTAGGCAACAAAACTTAGTTTTTAAGACTTCTGCATATGTAGCAATACCTAGTTTTTTTTACTTACATGCTTTAGTCATAGTTCATAGTAAAACAAGTAGTGGAAATCTTGTGCATTCTACAGTAACTTTGAATCCAAATACCTTCCCAAAAAGGGATGTAATTCAATGGAACTGAGGTAGATTATGGTAACCTCCCTTGAACCAAATGTTCTTTACTATTTTTCATACCAAAAAAAAGTCTATTGAAACACTGAAGTGCTATTAAATTATCAAAAAAAATATTCAGTAGAAAAACCAAACTATGTGTTATATTTGTAAAGCCATAGAACCTATGTAAAATCATAGTGTAATTACATTCCAAGTTGTGTAAGCCTAGATGCGCACACTATAACTTTTTAGGGAGAATCAATTTTTGAAGATTGAGAAAATGATGTTTCATTTGATCCCACCTAACATTTTTGTGCCAATCTTGTGATGATCACAGTTATACAATTGGAAACAGTAATGGTACAGTTCCATGTTGACTAGTCTATGGTGGGGACAGCTTCCATGCTGTACTACATAGGAACATTCAAACATGACCCAGGAGCCCCAGCAACTTTCAAAACGACCCAAAAAATGGACTCTTTGCAGCAACAGTTTACTTTTTAGATATGAAAGTTGATGATACATTCCCATCTTACTTTGCTGTGCCTATCTTGTGATGATCACAGTTATACAGTGGGAGATAGTAATGGTACAGTTCCATGTTGACTCCATTCTATGGTGGAGACAGCTTCCATGCTGTATTACAGTTCTAGAAGTATACAAATCAGATCAATAAGATATTTTCTTACCTCTTTATGAGTCTTTAAAACAGTAAGCATTTTTTCCACTACCCTTGCATTAAATTATTTCTATAGTAATTTCAGTTGTGAAAATTGGTTCATTTGTTCTTAAATTCAACTTTTATAGTTATTTATCACACTTTAGAGTTGTCATCGGCTTATAATTAAGGCTAATACAATAAAACCAAAACTTTGTTGTTGTTTTTTTTTGTTTCTTTGGTAAAGCCCTTCCAAATTGGACAAGTTCAGGACTTTTTACCACATAAGTAGTAGAAACACATTTTGTCATTTTTTATGTAAATATATATATTGAAAAACCATCTTGTTTGTATTTTCAGGCCTAAAGCTCGTTCAGCTGCCAGTATTATCTTAAGAGGAGCCAATGACTTCATGTGTGACGAGATGGAGCGAAGTGTTCACGACGCTCTCTGTGTGGTCCGTCGGGTGCTCGAGTCCAAGACTGTAGTCCCTGGGGGTGGAGCTGTAGAGGCAGCCCTTTCTATCTACCTGGAGAACTATGCTACATCCCTTGTGAGTTGTGGTGATAAACAATTTTTACTGTCTCTTAACCTTAACTTAAACTCCTTTGGCCCTATTAGATTAAAAGGTATTGTCAGTATTTTTTAAGCATTATAAAGCATTGTTGCTAAATAAAAAAATTAAAGACAAAAATGAAAATCAAAATATGACAATAATTATGTTAAATTTAAATATAAAATTTATATTATTAGATAGGTAAATGAAATAAATCGCCATTTGACCTGTTAAGTGTCGGTGTTCCATAAAACCCAAAATACAAATGAAATAAATATTTTAAACAACAAATTCAATTAAACAGTTAGCATTTGATCTGCTTTAACTGATAAAGCCTGGAGTTGCCAAATGTTAACTTGTTGCCACCAAAGAATTTAATACAGTAATATGTTGGACATTATCACAGTACTTGACTGCATGCAAACATTTTTTTTTTCAAAAATCTTTCAGGGATCCCGAGAACAACTAGCCATAGCAGAATTTGCTCGTTCCCTGCTGGTCATCCCCAAACAGTTGGCCGTAAACGCTGCACAGGACTCCACAGACCTTGTGGCCAAACTCCGTGCCTACCACAATATGTCCCAGGTTAAACAGGACCAAAGGGAACTTAGATGGTAGGCAAATGATATATTAATCAACATTATCAATCATGTTGATTGTGAAAATATTTCTGTAATGTCCAAGTACAGAAGTCCTATTTACTAGAAATTCTACAGCTGCTACTTACACTACAATTGCTACAGCTACTATCGGTGCTGCTACTTTTTGTTCTTGCGGTGGCCCTGTATGAAGATTGTTCAGATAATTCAGATAATCGGGCAAAATAAAATGGCCACCAAGGGCTTGACCATTTTCCAGATAAGGCTTTTTAGAAAAACTTAGACAATCTTCTTGTCAGAAACTACTGTACACATGTTCAGTGGGTGGACCTGTATGGATATTGTTCAAAGAATTTTGATCCATCTAAAACATGGCCACCAAGGACTTGGCCATTTTCCTTACATGGCTGTATGGGAAAACTTTGAAAATCTTTGTAAAAAAACTACAAGGTTTGGACTCTTGATATTTCTAATCCATGTTCCTTGCAGGATCCTGTATAAAGGTTGTTCAAAACATTTTGATCCATAGAATAACATGGCCACCAAGGCCGTGGCCGGTATCCCTATATGGTTATGTAGGAAAATTTGAAAAATCTTGTCAGAAACTACCAGAGCTAGAGCTTTAATATTTGGTTTATGTATTCCTTTGGTGGCCTTGTATCAGAATTGTTCAAAGAATTTTGATCTGTCGAAAAGCACAGCCACATGGACTAAACGTCTACGGCATTCAGGTGAGTTATATGGGGCCATTATGACCCTTTTGTTCAAACCTGTTAGTAAATGGTGTACACTGACAAAGCACTAGTATTCTGATAGTACCCTAAATGCAAACTGCAAGTAATGCTTAAATTTCAGTTGATGGCTTTACAAGTTGTATTTAACAAGATCTAACTTTTTAAACTCACCTGAGCACAATTGTGCTCATACCGCTTTCGTCCGTCGTATGTCGTGCGTCGTCAACATTTTACCTTGTGAACACACTAGAGGCCACAATTTTTATCCAGTCTTCATCAAACTTGGTCAGAATGTTTGTCTGCATGAAATCTTGATGAGTTCGTTAACTGGGTCACGTGTGGTCAAAAAGTAGGTCACTAGGTCAAATCTTTAAAAAAAAAAAAAAAAAAGCTTGTGAACACACTAGAGGCCACATTTATAGCCCAATCTTCACCAAACTTAGTCAGAATGTTTGTCTGCATGAAATCTTTGAGGAGTTCGTAATTGGGTCACGTGGGGTCAAAAAGTAGGTCACTATGTCAAATCTTAGAAAAAGCTTGTGAACACACTAGAGGCCACATTTATAGCCCAATCTTCACCAAACTTGGTCAGAATGTTTGTCTGCATGAAATCTTGGAAGAGTTCGTAACTAGGTCACGTGGGGTCAAAAAGTAGGTCACAAGGTCAAATCTTAGAAAAAGCTTGTGAACACACGAGAGGCCACATTTATAGCCCAATCTTCACCAAACTTGGTCAGAATGTTTGTCTGCATGAAATCTTGGATGAGTTTGTAACTGGGTCACGTGGGGTCAATAAGTAGGTCACAAGGTCAAATCTTAGAAAATGCTTGTGTACACACTAGAGACCACATTTATAGCCCAATCTTCACCAAACTTAGTCAGAATGTTTGTCTGCATGAAATCTTGGATGAGTTCGCAACTGGGTGACGTGGGGTCACAAAGTAGGTCACTAGGTCAAATCTTAGAAAAAGCTTGTGAACACACTAGAGGCCCCATTTATTGGCCAATCTTATTAAACTTGGTCAGACTGTTTGTCTACATGAAATCCTAGATGAGTTAGTTATTGGGTCATGTGGGGTCAAAAAGTAGGTCACTAGGTTACATTTTAGAAAAACCTTGTGAAAACACTTAAGAGGCTACATTGATGGCCCAGTCTTCACCAAACTTGACCAGCATGTTTGCCAGTATGAAATCTTACGTATGTTTTGAAGTGAGTCATGTGGATTCAGTAGGTTACTTGGTCAAATTCTAGAAAATGTTATCAACCCAGTGGCCACACTAATGGTCCAATCTTCACCAAAGATTTCTAAAGTAAATAACTCTTTATTACTTGATGCCAGATTTGCGCCTACTTAAAGCCTGTGTCATCAGGTGAGCATTCAAGGCTCTCATGACCCTCTTGTTGTAAATTGGGAGGTTCTAATTATAATCCTTGTTGCACCATCTCCAGATAACTGAAATACTGTTGGTGAGACAATTAGCCCAATAAATATAAACATAATCCTTATTGCATGATTATTGAAAGTACATGTACAACTATTAATAGCAACTGTATAAAATTTATTATATGGCTGGTTTCAAGTAGCCCAAGGTTAATACATATTGAAGTGTGGAAAATCAATATTAACGATGAAAGCTGTCATTGAAGATAATTATTAATCATAGTCACAAGACGCATGAAGATTTACAGCAACATTGCTTTCCAAGACGTTTCCAGTTTATTCACTGTCTACCAAGTTTCAAACTAGTATCGAAACTAACTATGACTATAGTCCTGCAACAAAATGTGGCATTTTCTTGAATCAAGCAATTCCTTCTCTTTAAACTTACAAGGTAACAAAGATCCAATTTATAGCCAGACTGTCATTAGAAACCAATTTTAACAGTAGATTAAACAATACTGGTAACTAAGTAACAACAGAAATCATTGATATGGCCTTACTGGCTTCATATGATCAAATGACAGTCATGGCTGGCACCTTGTCACCTAATACTATATACCATGACATTGTGTGTTTGAATATTGAAATAGAAAAGGTGTAAAACAAAAACAAAATAGCTCACGATTCTAATATTTTACTCTACTAAACGCTACAAAATATAACCACAGTCAATTATGTTCTGTGAACTAATCATGAAATTTAAATTGGTATGGGAAGGAGGCATTTTCAAAAGTACAAGATGCACGACTGTCAGATGATTAGGCAAAAAGATGTAGGTGGTATGTAAGGAAATCGCTCAAGTATACAGGCAATTGACGGTCTTGATTAGTTCGTGGTAGGATTGATGTTAAATTGTGATTGGCTGATTATCGCAAAGAGTATTGCATGGACAAAAATCCAAAGTCATGACATGTCAATTAGGGACATTAAGTTACAAATACATTACGAAACTGTGATAGGCTAGTTTCAGGATTACCTGACTGTTGATAAACTGATGAAATACCAATTGATATATGTAAAGAATGTTTAAAAATTGGACGTTCTTGACATTAAAGTGTGTTAAGTAGAAACCTGTAAAAAAAAGAACAATTCAAAAATCTGTAGTAGATATACATTTTGTTGTTCAGAAAGAACATAGCAAAAACTTAGAACAGAAAATTGCAGTGACAGAAAATAACAGATGTTGTGGTAGTATATTGGAATAAAAGAACATAGAAAAAACTTACGACAGAAAATTGCAGTGACAGAAAATAACAGATGTTGTGGTAGTATATTGGAATAAAATAACAGTTATGAAGTAGAGTGACAAAAATAGAAATTAATTACAGTTAAAGTTCTTGACAGTGATCTAGTTGTGTTTTGCAAAAAATAAAAAAAGTTCTGGTGACCTGTTAAAAATTACAGCTTTATATAAGTATTGCATTTATAACACACAATCCCGACCAAAGCTGGGTAGAGTCAGTCTTACATAAATGCTGTAGCTATTGCAGCTGCATTGGACAGATCTGTGTTTATTGTGCATAGGTAACTGTTTCCACAGCTGCATGATGTGACTTAGTCTAGGTGGGAGAAGTGGCTGTGCACGGTTCACTTTAACTTCAATCTTATCAAAAGTGATTAAGAATGATAAAATATTCTCTATTCAGACACTTATTTGATATTCGAATATTCATTAACATCCCTATTTATAAACAATGCTAGAATATAATTTTTTTCAACAGAATTGTTTACATAGGAAGTCTATGTGTTTTAAACAATGCAAAAAGTAACAATATATCATCCTTTATTTTCAGTTGGATTGGGTTTATACAGCCGCTTTTTCTGTATAATAAACAAATTAAGAATATAACATCATTTCTATCTGTAACACCTTTGACTGCTTAACCTTTCAGCGTGTGGGTTTCAGGGCTAAGGACTTAATGTAGGAAGGTCTTAAAGCTGACCTTCAGTGCATCAGTGATTCTACCCAGATGTGTATCAAGGGTCTTCCACCACAAAAATGGCAAGATGTCTCTTTGATGATAATAATAAGTCATTATGATGAATTTGTAAAAACAGCAACTCATTCCAAGCAATAGGGCTGGCTCTCTTTCAGCAGTTTATCTGTATAATGCAAGAATATAACATTTCTTCCTTTCAACAGGGTTGGCCTTGACCTCCACGCAGGTGTGGTACGTGACAATAAGAAGGCTGGGGTCCTAGAGCCTGCCATGTCTAAGATCAAATCCCTTAAGTTCGCCACCGAAGCTGCCATCACCATCTTACGTATTGACGACATGATCAAGCTGGCACCCGAGCAGAAAGACACAAACACATACCAGAATGCCGTGAGATCTGGACAGTTATAATAGAAGCTAGCTTATCCAAGTGATTTGCAGGGGTTGACATTCATTTAAGTTAATCAGTCAATGACTGGTAGTATTTTTTCAGCTTACATCTTAAACTCCTTGTTATTAATGTCTGGTGAACATGACCTGATGAAGTTCTGAAAGACCTGTGATATTACCTTGTAACAGGTTCTGATGATAACAAGAAACAATTCTTGCGATATCAACCCCTGTGTTTAGGCTTATTTAGGAGATTTAACTAATTGCTTTCTCTTTGACTTTGGAACTATAATTTTGTTCTGGGTTAGAACAAATTTAATTTTGTTATTTTGTTTTTTCACTTTGTACATGTTTTTTATCTGGAACCACAGTTTTCTTGAACATTGGAGATTACTAAGTTTTTGTATTTAAAGAGAGAGAGAGAGAGAAAGGTGTTCAGTCATTAAAGTACAAGACTTAAAGAAGTTTGGAATTCATGTTTATGAACTTAGGTTTTTAATTTACAGCATTATAAAGAAACATTTTCAACAAAAACCTCTTCATTTTTAAATCCTTCATATTTGAATATTACTTGCTGCTTTTTTTTGTTGTTGTTTACTTGTGAGCAACAACTTCCATCAGTCAAATACAATGTATCTCCTACATGTACACCGTACCGTATACCACACAACATAATTAGCTGGCTATTGGTATTGGTCTTTCCTTCCACTGTTGGAAGTTGACTTTGTGTTCATAAACATTAGCATTCATATAACATGAAGATTCAAAAGTTGGAGCTAATATTGTTTGGCAGAGTTGTATCTTCTCTAAGGAAATCAAATCCTTGATGAAATATCTGGTACCTCATACTGAAGAAAGAAATCATTGCAAATTCTTTAAAGAAGGCGATCAACAAGGATTTATAAGTAATTGTCATTAATAGTCTTCTTTTCTTCAGAAGTGCAACATAGTCTAGTGTGAACTGTATCGGGTTTATATTTTATCACAGTCTGAGTTTTGTAGAAGTTTGGCATTAATGCTGTTACTAGAACTTAACCTCTATGAGCAGAATATCCTATAAAGAATGTACTAGAACTTATTAGAATTATCATTAACGATTACAAATGCTGTTTGTCTGGCACTTGCATCATGGGCAAGAGATAAAATGTGCTTTTTGATCATGAGTTCACTGTGATTTTCACCTTAACATTATTATACCCAGTTACTTTGCATTCTCATTTTTTTTATTTATTGTGCACATACCTTGTTTTCTCAAGAGGACAGAAAAAAACTTTTTATATATAAAATAAATTTTCAATGAAAATTGTTCTTGTTTTTATATCTTGCCACAATCTTATTTCTTTTTTTCTTTTTTTAGTTCACCTGAGCACAACGTGCTCAAGGGGAGCTTTTGTGACCGGTGTCATCATTTTAGCTTGTGAACACACTAGAGGCCACAGTTCTATCCAGTCTTCATCAAACTAAGTCAAAATGTTTGTCTGTAAAAATTTTGGATGAGTTTATTATTGTGTCACTGGTCAAAAAGGGGCTCACTAGGTCAAATTTTAGGAAGAACAAATTTACAGCCCAATCTTCACAAAACTTTGTCAAAATGTTTGTCAGCATGAAATCTTGGTTGACTTCGTAACTGGGTCACGTGGTGTCAAAAAGTAGGTCACTGGGTTAAATCAAAATTAACACATTTCAAATGATTAAAATAAAATATTATTGACCTCATCAATTTTGTTATGTTTATAACGTAAATAACACTGCTTTATATAATATTTTATATGAGTAACTTTAAAACAGTCGACCGTCTTTGATTTAAAGTTGCGATTTACCGGTAGTTTGAGAAAATGACGCTCTTAAACTTCATATCTGATTGAAAACTTCGGCGATTTCCAAGTGATAGATTTGGTCTTTTATCTATTGATATCGGCAATTATCATATAAATATTGGATCTGACGCAGGTAATTCCACATATCCGCCGATACATACGCGTATAAGTAGGAATCTAAAAGCTAACAGTAAGGCACATCGCCGTTTTTTCTTTGTCACGACATAATTAATTCATTGTGTTTACATCCGGGTTACATGAAATTCCGATATATGATGTAACGAGGTTTCTGATTGGCTCAGATCGAAGTATAAATTAATCGTTTGAAAACTGCTTATATGATCGTATTTCAGTCGAGAACATGAGTTTTTACCAGCATTTATGATGCGCGCATTAACGCGGCGTTCGGCAGTAGTCGAGACATTTTCAGGGCCGCCTTAATGCGGCGCTCGGCGCCAGACACAGGTAAAATGCGACGCGATAAGGCGTCTCCCGGCATGAGGAGGCTGTTTTTCGTGCCGCTTTATGCGTCATTCGGGTCCAATGAGCTAGAGACCACATTTATAGCCCAATCTTCACCAAACTTAGTCAGAATGTTTGTCTGCATAAAATCTTGAACGAGTTCATAACTGGGTTACGTGGGGTCAAAATGTAAGTCACTAGGTCAAATCTTAGAAAAAGCCTGTGAACACACTAGAGGCCTCATTTATGGGACAATCTTTATCAAACTTGGTCAGAATGTTTGCATGAAATCTTGGATGAGTTCATAATATGGTCACTTGGGGTCAAAAAGTATGTCTCTAGTTCAAATCTTAGTTAACGCTTGTGAACACACTAGAGGCCCCATTTATGGCCCAATCTTCACCAAACTTGATCAGAATGTTTGCATGAAATCTTGGATGAATATATTATTTGGTCATGTGGGGTGAAAAAGTAGGTCACTAGGTAAAATCTCAGAAAAAGCTTGGAGTCGACAAATTCACTGGTCAAATTTTAGAAAATCCTTGTGAAAACATTTGTTTTGAAGTGGGTCAAGTGGATTAGGTTACTAGGTAAAATTCTAGGAAATGTTATCAGCCCAGTGGCCAGACTAACGATTTTTAAAGTAAATAACTCTTAATTGCTTGACGCCAGATGAGCCTACTAAAAGCCTGTGTCTACAGTGAGCGATTAAGGGCAATCATGGCCCTCTTATTTTCTACTTATTAAAACAAGTAATACAATTCATTGATAAGAAACTACAAGTCTTCGAGCACCCATGGCTTAGTGGTAGAGAGGCCGATTTGTACTCGTCTAACTGCGTGGGTTTGAATCCTGTTCGGAGCGAAGGACATAATGTGAGAACGTCTTCCAGCTGACTTGCAGTGCACCGGTGGTTCTACCCAGACATGTGTCTTGGGTCTTCCTCCACCAAAAAGCTGGACGTTGCAATAATGATCATAAATGGTCGCTGCAATGTATTTCAAAAACAAGTCTTCAGATTAAACAGTTTAGGTTGAATGTCTAATATTTGTACGTCTGTAGGGGTTCTAACCAGCATGCTATATCTCCTCATGCAGGTACGTTATCCAATATGCTACGCACTGTAAAGCATTACAACCTGCTCTACCTGTTACTGTTTTTTTTTTATGAAATAAATCTCTTGAAATATCATCCCCTCCAAATCTATAAATAAGCACGATGGGTTTACTGCTAAAAATAGAACTCGACATCAGAATAGATGATATAACGTGCTCTCAAAAGTAAGCGTTCATGTTGCTCTCTTGGTTAACTTAGCTAACTGTGCAGTGTGGCTAGCTAACTGTGCAGCGTGGCTCATATTGTACTGACAAGTGGCGTGTAATACTTCACATTTCACAGATGTAGGGCATTAATAAACAGCATTTTGTCAGCTCCCACACGGCAATTTATTTTCTTAAAAGAGAAATAAATGACCCAAACAGTCGGATGCCACCTTTAATGTGAATGGAGATCTTCATGTTTGTTCAATTAAAAGATATATACTTAACATAATGGACCATTGTACCTCGCTTAATGTCTTAAGTGTAAACAGGGAATATATAACTTAATTCAAAAGATGCGATGTTTTGTCAAAACCTATTTTTGTTTACTGAATTGAGAAGATAGGCGAAACTTTAAAGATGGTATCCGAAAGCGTTTCTTCATCATATACGATATACCTGGACTGGGGAACTTTGGCATAATTTCTGCAAAAGTCAAATCTAAGTCCAACAAAAGAAGATTTTTGGACTTGTTTAAATTGTTAGACAGTAGAAATCGTGAACTAAATAACTCATGCCCATTCTTTCTAAAATTATAAGCACGACTGTTATTTCTGCTAAAATTAGAAAGGAAATACCTGTTTGTAATGAGTGATGTGTTATGCTTCACTTTTCACATAGATGTAGGACGTTGTTATCAGCATTTTGATAGATCTTTCCAGGCAACGAAATTTTATGTGGTTCTTTGAGAGAAAAAAGTTGGTGGATATTGTCAGATACCACCTTTAAGGGAAAACAGCAGTGTAAGGTCAAATTATTACATAAATGAACGCACATAAATCAAGGCCAACTTATACAAGTCGGGTTGCATTAATGTGCAAAATTAAATTGAGCAAAAGCCCTATCATCGTCAAGGCCAATAGGCAAGACATTTGATCTGAATTTGACTACAGCAGTAACATGTTATTCGCCATTAAGTGTTAGCGATAACAGTTGTTCGATTTATTTTTTTACCAATTGCTGGGTTTAATTTGATTGCAGTTGAGTATGTGGAAATGCCTTTGAACATATCTTAGGCAAATGAAGAAAAAGAAAATAAATGCACCACCAGCCAGAACTGATACTGCCTGTGTTGCATTTCTGCGATTCTACCACCGTTTCATTTTCCTTTCGTGATTTTATTATTTTTGTGATTTTATTATTGGCATAAACTTCCTACATAGCAGACTCCCTATTTTGAGTTAATTTGGATCTTGAAAATGCTCAACCTTATTTGGTAATGGTCAAAATCTGCATGGTCTGTTTAAATATACACTATTACAGATCTGTAACATATAAAGTCTTATTTGGCAACATTTAACCTGCACTCTAGCGATATTCTAGTTTCTGTCAACAGCTAGCGGTTTACAAACGGGTAGATAGCGTGTCTGGAAATTCAGAATGGATGAGGTTGGGGAATCAATTACATGCAATGTGTGGGAAATTTGGCTTGTAAATCAATGGCGAATTGTCAGACCAGTTCTGTATTAAGTGCACAGGCACCAACCATAAGAATTCAGAAGCTAAGTAGTACAACCAGTTTTAATCCCGACAAAAATTGAATTAAAATTTTTATAGGTTATTTACACATAACCTATTAAAATCTTTCCTTTTGATGACTGATATTAGGTGCCGCTTTAACTTGCATACGAATTAGCAGTCAAGTAATGACTGGTCAATTGATACAAGTAGTTTTAATTTCAGATTTTGTCACTGTTTTGGGGTTAATTTCTTCTCAAGTGGTTGTTGTTAAAGAAACCAGATATATAGATGTATAAGAATATGGTTATCTTTTAATGCATCTTTTAATGCATAAACCTAACCATTAAAAAATACTATTGCTTTCAATAATGTAACCCCATGAACATTTCCAAAACCATTTTATAGAAGGGTTGCCGTTCTTGTCAACCAAAGTTTTAATACTTTATAAACAGGTATTTGTTGAGTAAACATTTTAGTTACTTGTGTTCTTAAAAATTTATAGGCACTAACCAGATACTACAATCAGTGCTAGCTGGCTTTTGGTAGTATTGACTGGCATAGGTTAACATCAGCATTAAATGTGGTATGTAACATGGTTAGAATTCTGCATAAACTTATACTTTAGAATATACTAGAACTATATTGTGCAAAATGCTCATTTGAGTACTTGTTAAATGGCATCTACTATAAATATTTTTAGATGCCAGCTCCCATTATCCACACGACTATCATGTCAAAAGTAAGTGGTTGTATGCATTTCAATGTTTACAAAATATCCCTGCAGGTGACTGGGATAAGAACCATCAGTTTGCAATGAATTTTATCTCAATTATTTAATACAACTATTTAACATGCATTTTACCTTTTTTACCCTATTTTAAGCAGATTTTTACAAATAATTTGACAACTATTTATCACATAAATATTACATTAGATGATTTAAAACCCAAGGGTGGTCAATAGTCTAATCCAGTCCAGACATTCTTCCCATTGGATTATTTTGGAAATGCATTACAGTGACTTTTAAAAGTCTAAGAAACCCCCAAAACCCATTTCACTCTGGCCCACTGTACAATGACCAGTCATTTTTAAGTTGGAAAAAAGTCAGCGTCTAAGTAAATGCACAATTGCATTTTATTTCACTTCACTAGGTCACAGCAAAATAATATTTTTAAGCAATTGTGCCTGTGCTACTTTGGAAGTTTTTCTTTTACCACAACCGATAAAATACAAACCCAAATAAACTTTCTCTATATCCACAGTAACACGAGTTATGAAATTTGATCAGTATTTAGTCTTTCTGATCATCTTACAAGATCATCTTACAAATATGTCAATCAACTATTTTAGGATTTTTCAATGCCTAAAACTAAAAGGCATAGCAGTGACGAGACATCCAAACTTGCGTTTATTTTATATCAGGTTTTCTTAAGTTCAATTAACCAGTGTCGAACAATTGAAAGACGGACTTAACAGGTTGAAGCTGGAAGACAGTCAAAACTGTCCAGGTGAAAAAAAGGCAAATCTGGCACACAAAGTATTTGGAATCAAGAAATAACACCACTAATTCTCAATGGGAAATATTTATTAAGCTGAACTTAAAATAAACTTAAGCCATTACACGTTTTTCCTTCGTATTTCCTTACGATGAATTTGAAATCTACGTAATAATGCAGTCCATGTCACAGTTAATAATTGCGGTCTAATGAACTTCTTGTGTGACCGTGTAACATGATTATGAGAACCAACTTGGCGGTCTTTCTGGACAAAAGGTGACAATAGGCAGCGTAAACCATAAATACACTTAAATATCTCAAGTTCGGGCTCTAAATGACCGCTGAATCATTTCTTCTTGCCTCCAGTAGCCTTGACTGCTGCTTTGGTTTTCTTGTCCTCTTTCTCTTGTTTCTTCACGCTCTTGATGACACCGACAGCGACGGTCTGTCTCATGTCACGGACAGCAAAGCGTCCGAGAGGAGCGTATTCACTGAAAGCCTCAACGCACATGGGCTTCTGTGGGACCAGGGTGACCATACCAGCATCTCCAGATTTGATGAATTTGGGGTTGTCTTCCAGCTTCTTGCCAGAACGTCTGTCGATCTTCTCAACAATCTCCTGGAACTTGCAGGCAATGTGGGCAGTGTGACAATCCAACACTGGTGCATATCCATTCTTGATCTCTCCAGGGTGGTTAAGGATGATAACCTATAAGAAGGAAATGGTTGTTATTTAATTTATCACACAGGTAACCAACTCTTAATAATTTAATTTCCATATCTCTACAATACAGTATTGGCAATATGATTTGGCCTGCATCTTGGACAATACTGTGTAGCAACATTTCTTCCATTATAGCATAGTGGCATTACGAGTTGCTCAGGGACTGAACCCGGTCTGTCCATTAAACTGACACTGACGAATAAGACGTTATGCTGTCCCCTTAGCCCCGATTAGGAGGGAAGTCACCACTACCAACTTTTAGGTCTATGGTTTGACCAAGTCGGTGCTTGAACCCCCGACCCGCAAACCAACACTCTACCAGCTGAGCCTTTGTGGTCAGTGCCACGATTCTGGGCGGAACTTTTTAATCGCAAATCTTTTTGTTTTTACAATCAATTTAGCACCAAAAGTCCATCTCATTCCCCTATGAAGTTGTGTTCAGAAAACCACATGTGCACAGTGGCAGTTTGTCATGATAAAAGATTGTTTTCTGTAATAGCAAACAAAAATCAAGACATTACCAAATGAACATCAATGTAAACTGCATCTCGAATTGCCAATATTTCCCATTTCAGAAAAGTAATGTTTAAGTTACCCCACTAATGGTAAAGTATTTTCAAATTCTTTATAAAACAAATTTTGAACAAGCTCAATTTTTTAAAGCACTAGAGCAAATTCCATTTTATGTGCAGCTACCAGGAGCATTTTAGTCATCTCCCTCGTTGGAAAGTATTTTATTTTCTCTGTAATAAAAATATGAGCTTTCATTATTACAAAATCGCTGAAGTTCCTAATCTCAATAAAATTCCATTTCGTGCTTATGTTTCAGTCTGAAGTGTGTAGAAAGTTTTGAAGAGGGAAACCTCAAGTTGTCTTCAACAAATACCACATACCTATCTAGACACGAGGTAGAATGTTTTGTAATAGTTACACTAATGGAATAACAAAGAGCGAATTACTAGTCTACTAGTAGTGCTATGCTCTTCTCCCTTATGGCTAGTAAATAATTTTAAAAAAGGACATACTCAAACAGTGAATCAAAAAGAAAATCTTACTTTTTAAAATAATCATCCTAAGCTAAAGATTTAGAAGGATAGTGGCCTTATTTTACAACTGATCAAATCTCTTGCAACTGTCGACATAAATATACCAACTTTACAAAATGCTAAATTTTAGCCGTCAAAGCATTCAGTTTTTTTTTAAACATACCTGGGCATAGAAGTTCTCTGCGCCCTTTGGTGGGTCAGCCTTGGTATCACCACATACGTTGCCACGACGAATTTCCTTGATCGAAACGTTCTTGATGTTGAATCCAACGTTGTCTCCTGGTAAAGCCTCAAGAAGAGATTCATGGTGCATTTCAACAGACTTTACTTCTGTCGTGACCATGGGGGGAGCAAAGGTAACAATCATGCCTGGCTTCAGGACACCAGTCTCAACACGGCCGACGGGCACTGTTCCAATACCTAGCAAAACAGAGCAATACAAGTCCAACAAATGCTTTAAGTGCAGACTGCACAATCCAACTGTAGGTTGGGGGACTGGGCAGGATCTACATGACTGCAAACATTTGCAATTGACAGCAAAAAGAATATTGCATTGAATCTAATGTTCGATGTCAAGCACAATATTCAACACAATTTTAAAAGATGCAGGATCTTGGATACAAATTGCAAGAATTAAAAACTTGAATGACTGCCTTTCACTGCAAAATCTACTTAAAAATCCTTCCAAATAAGCCAACAATCTCAAGAATCAGTTTTATTTTTCTCTAACCGTTACTATTTCTAAAAAAACTTTTCTCAGTGCACTCTACTTTTCTCAGTGCTGAACAACATGTGAGCAAAATGTAAGAGTGAATGGTGGATGTTAAGGTGTACCTTTTAATAGCAAACAAGCACTGAAGTGAATGCAAGACACCAACATAAATAGCAAAGTGGGTCCTTAAAATAGCCTTTCCTCAACTCTTGAGTTTTTACAACTAGTTTACCTCCAATTTTGTAGACATCCTGGAGTGGGAGACGAAGAGCTTTGTCTGTCGGTCTGGATGGGGGAAGGATGGCATCAAGAGCCTCCAACAAGGTCTTTCCTGAGGCATTTCCCTCCTTCCTCTCAACTTCCCACTTCGTGTGCCACTTCATATTGGTGCTTTCCTCCAGCATGTTGTCTCCATGCCATCCAGAGATGGGCACAAATGGAACAGCCTTGGGGTTGTAACCAATCTTCTTGATGTAGCTTGCCACTTCCTTCTCGATTTCTCTGAATCGGGCCTACAATATAAATGTTAGATTGTTCAATAATCAAAACAAAAAGTGCATCTACACTGTTAAGCGATTTGTCGACATTTTGTTGATATTGTGCAGCGACATTTCTATCAATATAGTACAGAGGCACTGAACCCAGTGGGTCCATTAAACAGACACCGAGTCGCATCGCTGCACCCTTAGCCCCGAGAAGTGGAAGGGTAGCCACTTCTACCAACTTTGTAGTCTTTGGTTTGAACCCCCACCTTCCCGATCCGCTGTTAAAATCTTGCATTGTTTATTCCATCACAGACATCAACTGTAAGAGCATAGACTACCAGCCGCATCTGCAAGTTAGCATCCCACTCAAAAGCATAGTAAGTTATATTATAAGCAACACGTTTACACATTTTTTCGTTTACACACCTGTTCTTTAAATGAATAATTATGAAATAAGTGCAGTCATTGCACAATTGACCAAATGTTCAAATATAACTTGCAAGCTTGACCATACTTGCAATCACTGATAAATGTTTACTTCTACATATTGATACAACACTTGACAAAAACTTGGCGCCTTTCTAGTCATTAATTCTTAACCTTGTTAACATGCTGTGCTTACCTGGTAACTGTTTACTGATTATTAAATACTGACAATTACAAAAAATAGTCAACAGCAAACAAAATTTATGCAGCACTAAATACCTCGCTGTATGGTGGTTCTGTGGAGTCCATCTTGTTCACGCCAATGATGAGCTGTTTCACCCCCAAAGTGAAAGCAAGCAGAGCGTGCTCACGGGTCTGTCCATTCTTGGAGATACCAGCTTCAAACTCACCAGTACCAGCAGCAACAATCAATACGGCACAATCTGCCTGTGAGGTACCTTTAACAACATTTAAACATATTCAAAAATGAATAGCATGATAAACATCAAATACTTTATGACACATAACCAGTTTTCAATGTCTGGGAGATTTCAGGTACCAAGAAGTATGGACATAGAAGGCCTGCAAATGAGTGATGCTTGGTACTAAGAAGAGGTCTTGTGTTCTAGGACCAGGTAGTCCAGCTAATTTTTCCTAATCATTATCATTACTTAGAAATGAAACACTTGCAATCGGAGACCTTTCTCTACAGAATGTTGTTCGTTCAAGTTACTTACACTTGAGCTCAAAGTCACATGACAAAAGAAAAGAAATGTAACAATCTTTGGTCCTTGAAAGATAAAAAAATAAGCCAGTCTAGAACCCTTTTTTCCCCATCATACCTGTGATCATGTTCTTGATGAAATCACGATGTCCAGGGGCATCAATGATGGTGACGTAGTACTTTGCGGTCTCAAACTTCCACAGAGCAATGTCAATGGTGATACCACGTTCTCTCTCTGCCTTAAGTTTGTCGAGCACCCAAGCATACTTGAAGGAGCCCTTTCCCATCTGAAATGCATCACAAGTTTACATGTCAAATAACAGATGACAAAGGTATCGTGAAGTGGTGTGCGCACAGTTTATGAAAGTATTCATAGAAAAAAAAATAGCAATTGATCGTCATATCCTAAAGCAAAGTGCGAGCCTGTCAACTAAAACAGGGTTTTACAGCTTGTCTGGGTTTTCTTATTGATTAGAGCGACAGCCGTGCTGTTAATCTAGCCCTTATGGAGCTAGAAAATGACAAAATTATTAATGTTAACATAAGGTCTTACAAAATGTTAGGCTACAGTTTATTTTTAAAACCAGTTAAAACCTTTAACTAGCTCAGAAGTATCAACATTAAATAGAAACATCTGCATACTTCCTGGGCTTCCTTCTCGAATTTCTCGATGGTTCTCTTGTCAATACCACCACATTTGTAGATCAAGTGACCAGTGGTTGTAGACTTGCCAGAGTCGACGTGGCCAATGACCACAATGTTGATGTGGAGCTTTTCCTTGCCCATTGTTATTTGTTGTTTGTATGCTTACGCTGAAGGACAAAAAGAACAAATTGTCAGAGATGATGCAAATGCTTTTACAAACAAATGTTGGGGGTACCTCAGATCATTAATCGTTTTATAGAACATCTTTGGCCAACTTTAGAACGCCTCTTTATTGCCGGCATAATATTCATGCTCTGCAAAATGATATAATCATGCCAACAGCCTCAAACCAGACTTGGTTTGTACACCATGTGGCATGTACGTGTGGAGTGTATGTCCAGGTTTCAAACTTATTAACATAGAATCCAATCCAACACAGCTGAAATATACTAAACACATTTCGTCAGACATGAACACCACATTTAACATTAAAATATGTTCCCAAAATAGGAAGTTCTGTCTTGCGAGCCCGTTATTGATCGACTTAGGTAGTCGCCATTTCCGACGATTGCCTTAAAACAAATTGTATAACAAAGTCGACTTTACACCGAATTGAAACAAATCCGGTGGGTTAAAATATGAGCAAATTCAGAAGAATTGTTATAGTAATTAAATCCGTTAAAATGCCGTACACGTGACTCATTTCATAATGGCGACTAACATGATAGGGGAGTGCCAGACATTAACAGAATGAACCAAGTAAAACAAAAATGGTACAATGAAGATTTTCCTTTTTAATACGATCGGTAATTCCTAGACCTCCATAGTTTTTTAGAGATTAAAAAGTTTTTGACATTATGAAACGATGGAAATGCATACATGTCGACGTGTCTATCTTTAACACCGGCTTTTTCTCCTACGAAATATTTCGATGATAACATGAAAATCCTCGAAAATATTCACTTCTACAATGAAAACGATTCACAGGAATATTAAATATATCAATAATTTCACTCGATGGCTACTAAATACAAAGATATTTTAAAGATATAAACGTAGTCATCGATTGCTTACCTACAAGACGATGCCGCCGCAGTAAAAAGGAAAGAGAAGGGGTGGTCACGTGATATATATACCCTCAGCAGAGGGGTATGGGTAATTGACGTCATCGCCGAGGTATTGCATTTAATGTTGCAACTTCCTGTGACTTATATATTTAGCATTTCTACTTTCGGTATTGTATCTTGAATCATGGATTTATTGATCTATGAAACATGTTGAAAGACAATAAGGAAAGATTAAAATTGGCATCAGCTTTATTTTTATGTATGATGTAGGAAGCGAATTTGATCTAGAAAGTAGACAGAAAATCGTACATTGTATTTTTTTTTACGGTCAGAAAGATACACAAAGGACGATCGAGTTTGTACAAATTACTAGTATATTTTAAAAACTGGAACATACGGTATAGATCGTTTCGACGGTAGCCTAACACTTTGCTAAATTCATAAAAAGTGACGGTTTTGCACAGAGAATCTCTTTATTATATTGTTTCATAACTTACCATCCTCTCTCTCTCTCTCTCTCTCTCTCTCTCTCTCTCATCCCTACCAACATGTTATCTCCCCTGATAGCAATAATAATGAAAATAGGAACTCGAAAATAATAGTGTTGTATTTTTGGTGATATGCTGCTGCTGAAGACAATTATGATGTGGTTGTTGCTGAAACATGTAGCTAATGTTGCTGACTTTGATTATTCTTTGGAGATGACAACGACCTCGTTCATATATTATTCACTTTCATTAGTCATTAATCACCAATGGATTTTGTTAGCGAGCGGTTTAATTACACAACACGTGGCCTACGTGTCACACGTCAACTTAAGGTGGCACTCACCCCCAAGTGAGCACAGATGTGACACCTACATTCGGCAATCTCCACCACTGTATGATACGCCAATAGCATGGTGATAATCGTATTCATACACCCATGAAAGTGCTATTGACACCATGTGTGTTGTTTCTGTATTCAGTTCCAGCAACGAACAAGAAAAGTCACTGATGCCAAGCATCAAAAGCGACGCAAAAGGGTTTAAAATCAAAACAAAATTTAAAGAAAACCCAAACACCATTTGTAATAGATTTTTCAAGATGTTACATATGTAGAAGAAAAAGGCAAATTTATTAAAAATTAACCATAAAACTTAAGTGTACGAGCAGAAAATGCACATGTGTAGCAGCCTTACATTACACAAATCATTATTTTTCAGGTAGTATTTTTAGACACATAGTATTTTGTCGTTCTCAATATCTTCTTGTTTATTATCACAGCTGTTTTGCATGGAAGCAGTTATGTATTTAGGAAGGTTTAGTATTTCCTAAAATTTATCAACTTCACAAATTATAAAGTGGAATAGATGAAAACAAAAACTGAGAAAAACAGTAAACATAACGACCTGGCATGCTATTGATCCCGGTGGCAATAATGTTGTTACTTATTTAAAGTTAAAGTTATTACATAATTATGTACTAATGAGGTTAATAGTTACACATTGAACTGACGTTATAAATATAACACAAGTGAAAGGTAGTGGGGTAGGGACACTTCTCAGTCCGGACATTTCTCAGTTAGTGAAATTTGCAGGGTCGGACAATTCCCAGTTACTTGTTTTGCAGGGTCGGACAATTCTCAGTCCAGACATATGTCCGTTGGTTGATTTGTAGGGCCGGACAATTGTTATAGATCCATTTTTGACGTTGATAAAACCAATCAATTTCATAAAACAACACTGTAATTAAATACTGAAAGACAATCATCAAAAAACTGATAATTTTCTTTGCTGTCAATCATAAATAAACCTGTGAACCAAACAAACTATTTATCCTTACAAAGTGCACCAATAATTATAGCTATACCACTTGTTGTCAATCATAAATTAACCTGTGAACCAAACAAACTATTTATCCTTACAAATTGCACCAATAATTATTTCTATACCCCTTGATTTTCATAACAAACGCTTTGATCAAAGCCGCGAAAATCCTTTAATTGGCCAACCCACTGTTCTTGAATTGTGACATGCTTTACTCTAATTTCAAAGGGACATGTTTGTTAGAATATAAGTCTCAGCGCAGTCTACGATCGTTATTCCATCATTATTCCAAAAATGGAAATTCCATTAAGTAAGACAGGCTCCAAGAAACTACTCCACGAGGGGTACGTCTACGTAAAGAACCGGACGAGCAAAACAACCATCAAATCCTGCAACGGCGCCCTCGTCACCGATTGAAAAAAATAAAAGCCAATGGCAAATATACCCAAACCAAAACACAAAAATATAAAATGCTGTTAATCTTAATAATCAATCATTGTGTCCGCTTGGACACTGACTGAATGTGACATTGACTGTAGTGCTACAGATCTTGTGTTTTTATACAGTGCTTTTGTCCAGTTAAATGTTTATTTTGTAAATGTGCTATTATTTACAGTGCTGAGTATGTTTATTATATATTAATTACCTTAAAATTTGTATTTTGTATTTGTTTTATGACACGCACCTTGTCTTTTTTTTAAAGAACCCATTTAACTGGTACCAGTCTTGAATTTTGTTCTTCAATAACGCAAAGAGCGATTGATGCGGTTACATCAAATATAATATCTGTGAAATACATGATGCGTTCATATCAAATACAATTAATACCTGAATCATTTTTTAATTATTTCCCTATAACGTCAAAATGGATTTATACAACAATTTTATCACAAATATTGCTATACTTTGAAATATATTAACGGAGAAATATCCGGACTGAGAATTGTCCGTGTTTCAAAGGTAGTATGTCATTCAACATAAAATATCAAATGACTTATTATGAAAAGCATGTTTTTAATATTATCCAAGATGGATACTGCTATTTAGTACATTTTGGGGTAAGGGAGTCGTGAATATAATAATTAATCTGGACATATTCCATTTTTGCAAAATGTTCGTAAAAAATAGAAAATTGGGCTAGGATTAAAATCTCATATTGGGTCTTGGGTTTGAACCCAGAACCCTCCTATCCCGAGTCCATAGTTTTAACCTGTTGATCTAGAATACTTCAAGCATGTTAGAAATGCTTTCTTCGAGTGTTGGGCGTTTATTAATGATTACCCAAATTGAATAACATCTGTTTGAAAACTTTACAGGTCTGAGGTTTGAATTTCGAACTCTCCGATCCCAATTCCATAATCTTAACCTCCTTTCCTAGATCCTTCAGGCATGTTACAAGCTATTTTTGGCTACGGACGGGTTTTGATGCTAATAAATAATCCCACTTTGTTAACATGCAGTCCGAACATCGAAGGCGGTACCGAGAAGAATTTCTAACTACTTACATGTACGAAAGTATGAATAGGTAACGGCGTACTGAGAATCCATGTACAATTACGTTCAAGGTTTATACATTTTAATCTTAAAGAGAATTCATCCAAAATCTTTCATTTTCTGTTATCTTTGTGTGAAAGTTGCAGGCGCACGAACATAAATATAGAAATACATAAAATAAATGATAAATTACCAATTTGGAACCCGTATTTTATCAGGGTTATGAAAGTCCGCAAACAGACCTTCCCCATGTGCAAATTTCTGTGAGCAATCCATATACATGCGTCGCGCTCTGGACAGCGCGTCGCCTATAATTTAAATTGAAGATATTTTTTCTGGATTTAATTCTTCGGAATAAAAGAGTGAAGACGGTGATCAATTTGGAGTATTCGCCTATAAGTTGGCGTTGTTTTGCTAACTAAAACCGCAATGCACACTCCTACAATTTACGGATGAAAAAGAACAAAACCGTCATTATTACCCGCCATTTAGAAACCTTTATTGTTAACAAGGTATATTTATATCATTATTATTTCTTTTTGTTACATCATTATAAAATTGCCATTATATTGTTATATGGATATTGTGGTGTTTGGTTTGTTTTGTTTCTTAAACAACAACCACTTAAGCTAAAACAAATAAACGTAGGAACTGTGACAAAAATCATAAGTAAAACCTAACTAATTTCAATTGTTGATTCTTAATTTTATGGACATCTACAGAAACATTTTATTGGATAGATGTGTAAACTGACTTCATCATTCAAGTTTGTTAGCATTTAAACTGTTTGGTTGCACTTCTTATAGTAACAATGTATTTCTAGTAGTGCCTGCGCAATTAATACAGAAATGGTCTGACAATGCGCGATTGGTATACAAGCTAATTCCCAGGCATATTGTACTTTAGTTGAGCTTTTCCCATCTGTTTGTAATTTCTAGACACTCGTGTGACCTCGGTGCCAAATATGAATTTACAAGTAGATACATAGTTCAGTTGGTTGCCGACTGAAATTGACAACAGAAAGAAACATTTTATAGGGTTTTACATATGTCTACATTTCATGACTAGTAACAACGACAAAACTACGCACTGAAATACATACTTGGATCAATACATACAAAGTAAGTGAGCGGATATACGAAACAATGTCGGTACGAAAATTGACAAAAAATGACCAACTTGAAGACATGAATATTTTATGAATGGTTGATTTGTATGATGATTTATTTATTAAAACAGGACCAGTATATACTAAATGCGTTGTTCCGCTTATTAATAATGTAAATGTTAGTCCGAGGTATAAGATTGTCAAGGCTCATATATGCCACTGCATTGCGAAAACATTTTATTTTGTTGAATGTTCTGTTCACAAAATTCTGTTTTTACATTCATTTTTTATTATTTTCCGGTGACTTTGGTGCTATGCATCAACTTTTTCTTGCATACGTATTTTTAAGCGTTTTGTGTAAAACTCCCGCTAATATGACGTATTTCCAAAAAAATGACTGAGCATATACTTTAGCGATACTGGAGACACTTTTTCTCGAGTAGTAATAGAGACATGATTTGATTCATTGTAAAGTCAGTCCGCTTGTCGCAGAACAGTTAACTATGGTTGGTCTACCAATCAACTAAAAAGGGTTGATAGGTCATAGTGAGTGTATGCATACACCATGCACAAATCTGGTAAATCCATTGCACATATTGCCAGTCTTATGCTTCTGAATCTTTCAAAGAAAATCTTTTTAAAGCTCAAATTTCCATGAGAATATAAACATATATAAACTATGCATGAATCTATAGAGACACTGGGAGTACTTTGCTGTACTATCCATATGTGTAATGAAAACCAATAGTACAAATATTTGACTAGAAAAAAAGTGACTTGTAAGTTTACATGCGCTGAATACAAAGGAGACAATTGTTATTAAAATGCACATCCAGAAGACGATGACTTAAAATCTCTTTTTTATAACTATTTTATTAAAACTTCTGCAATTTATTTCTGAAAGATTTGTATAATACACAAAATAAACGCGGTGTTGTCTCTTTTATTTGTTTTCAACGTTTGCGGAAAACATTTTACTGAATACCGATAATGAATTTTAAGACAATAAATTTCCAGGCTCGGATTTACGGGGGTGGGGTAGAGGGGGCGAGGGGCCTTGCTCCCCACCCAGCTGGCCCGGACAATTTTTCTCAACTATATTTCTTGAGAAATGGCCTGACCACACATATTTTGTAGACCGTGTAGAGATCATCACGGGTATCTCAGCCCCTCAGACTGCCATATACTTAGCCGTCCGAGCAGTTAAATAATAATGCCTGTGAAACATCAATTTGTTACGGCTTCAAACTGAAATCATCCAATTTTAATTTACCCAGCGCAGCATACACACTGATATCAAACGATGCCATAGTTTATGTTTTGTGTGACCTACATTTTAGGCATGTTCTTCTTCCGACTTCCGGCGATCAATACGATCGTGATTTCTGTAAGTATGATTGCACCAGGGATGATTGTCCCGAGGACGGTATTACCAGGGGAGTTCCGATTGCTCCCACCCCTCACTCCGCTTTCAGGAACAAGCTTTATCGGCACGGTGGTGATGCAGACGGCATTAGCCGAGGTGTTGCGTTTGTTTGTACCGTGCTTCCCAATCAAGGCACACAATAAATATTAAGAGTACCTACAGTTTTTCAGATCAGGAAAAAATAGTTAAAAGATGCAAACAGTAATATAGTTGTTTTTATAATAATAAGATTTTTTGTGAATTACGAAAATATACGGAGGTCACAAGATTTGAAATTGATTCTGATTGACAGAACAAAAATGCAATTTATAGTTACATCCAAGCAAAATGAAAACACAAACAGTGGCAATAGTTGTCAGTATTTGTATGACGCAACCCCTCCTGAACAAAAACCCTGCCGTTTATTTTAGCATGGGTTGACACAATCTAAGCTTAAACGAAAGCAGACAAAATCAATCTGGTAAATTATTTTTATGTCTCGAAGTTGGAATTTTATAACAAAAAAGTCTAACATTATAATCATTTTATTTACGAGACTAAACTGTGCGAACCAAATAAACAATACTGCAATATGTGGAAAATTTACATGAGGGGATATATATAGACATTGGACAATTTACGCAAGGATCCGCCTTTGCTAAAATGAACAGAAGGAATTTTGTTCTGCAAGTATTTTGTCCGTACTCCGTTTTAAGCAATAAATCAGGCTTTATAGAATTATGTAAGTTGCAAAAAAAAGAGAAAAGGGAAGATATATTGCTAAGCTGATAATAATTTTATAATCTAGAGATCTGCAGCTGCGGGAAGCACCATGAGTAGCAATGTGCAGTTTTTGTTTTTGATAACTTTAGTGAAATACAGCTATTTTGATGAAGGAAGACCCCAAACAAATGTTTGTGTTGAACCACCGGTGCACATCAGGTCAGCTGAAAGACCTACCTACATTAGGAACTTCGCCCAGATGAGGAATCGAACCCTCGCGGTGAAAGCCAGGCGGTGAGAGTAGTTACAAGTCGGTGACTCCATCACTGCGCCATCAGCGCACCTGTGCAGTTTTCGTTGACTCAAAAATGTTATTACATTTAAACACATCTATAATATGTTAACCGGAAAGTGCACTTACATGGAAAAATGTATGTATAGTTTGTGTTGCCCAAAGTACAAAGTATAAATGTATACCGGGAAAATGTTTTTTTTTTGTTGTTGTTTTTTTTGTTAATGTTTACCGTAGTTATATTTGCTTATTTCTTAATACTGTTCTAAATGGTTTGATTAAAATGTGTTGCTTGATTCTTTTCTAAAATCCAAAAGAACAGTGTACTGGAGCACTACGGAAGTTTGTGACGATGTGTGCACAATATGTTATATTTCAGTCCAAGATTTAGTAGATGCTTTAATGTGCCGAAAATCCAAGTTGAAGTTTTGAAAAAAAAAATAACTTGAATTAAGTTATATGTTGTTTGTTCTAAAATATTTAGAAATAGTTGTTTTTCGTCCGTTTCAACAACTTATAAAGCATTCCAGGCAAAACAGTTCTGTTTTGTATGTCAAACCGTTTACTGAAAGCTCCAAATGACTTTTTGTGTGTATTTTTAAGAAGACGAGTTTTAGTTGTAACTTCCATAAACACTCTACATCGAAATTATGCACAACACATTCTCGAACACCTAACTGAAATCTAAATTCAGAAAATATTAATGTATTTTTGTTAAGCATACAAACAAATGATACAACAATGATTGTTTGCTAAAAAACTAAGATAGCAAGACTGTGTTGTTGTTTTAAATTATTTTCAATACATGCACACAACGACCGATTGGAATACAGACCTACAACAATAATCTAGCTCTATTTTATGGTCCAACTCGAACGAAAGTATGTGTTTAACCTTTATCCAGATACACTTCAGAAAGCATCTCCGATATTTAAAAAAAAAAAGATTCCAGGAGAGCATACCCACGGAAAAACTCTGGATCCGGGCCTGAATTTCAACACTGTAATTAAATTTAATTTAATTTTAATATCTCATTGAAAAAGGAGCCTTTACAACTTGTTACTGGACTGAACATAGACATCAAATTAGGAGATAATAAAAATCTTAATCATTTTATATCTTTAAGTCCGGAAAAGGGTAAAAAAATATCAAACAGCAATGAAAATCTACCAAATTTTATTTTAATCGTATTTATCCTACATCTTTGTAAGATATCAGGCAAACACAATATTAAACGTCATACCCGATCATTTATTTTTATTTTTTTGTTGTTGATAATTTTCTCCGATTAAAATGTATTACGCTATCGGAATCATCAGCAAAACACCATAGAATCACCAAATGAATGCGCCGGGCTGGGAAACCAACTATTAAAAAGTTGTCTGTCACTAAAACTAAGCTACTGGATGTAATTCAGTCATAGAACTCTATTAAATTTTCCAGCTGAAATCTATTTCCACATTGTTTTAATGCGAATTCATCATCATCAACAACACATTTGTTAATCAGTTCCAGCTGAAATCCGTACACCAAAGAATTAACGAAGTCTAAAAACATTAACGAATAACATTTCTGGAACACTCCAGGTCAGTTAACTTACGACGTAAAGCCAACCTGTCACATTCAATCGTAAATCTTTCAGTTACAAGTAGGGACTTTTTGTATGACTTGTATATATATGTATCTCTTAGAAATGACTCCTAATTATCCTTAATTATCATTTTTGTGTGTTGTGATGTTGTTGTTGTTGTTTGTTATGTTTTGTTTTAAATTTACTTTAGTTTCCAAAACAAATACGTCTCGGTTCTCTTTCTGCAATCGAAAGACAAAGCTATTGACTAATGAAATCGATGCAAGTGTTATGCTGAAGTTTGATTATTGGGTTGGTCGTCCCACCAACAGTGTTTCAGCTATCTGAAGATGATGTCCACTTGAAGCAGATAGAGTTGCTTTAACAGTGTAAAGGATGTCGTGACGACCTGGCATGAAACCACACCCAGTCACATTATCCCGACACTGGGCCAGACAGTCGAGGAACTACCATTATATGTGCTTGAGGGTTAGCAGCGGCATGCTGCGACCCGGGATCAAACCAGGGGTCCCAGGAGCCGACGCTCTACCGATTGCGCTACCTAGCTGGACTGGTGCGCTTAAGAATTGCGATTATTATATAATAAACATGGATAAGAATAAAAGTAGTGTTTGTACGTCGGGCATACATGTTGGTAAGCGTAATATTGTAAATTGCTTTTAAGTAAATATAAGTTGTTTTTTTTTCCATCTTTATTACTATGACCTGGTGAAGGTAGACACTACGCCCTCTATTAAACATATTGTCGGATACCCCCGCTCGACTATTCCGTTTACTACATTCGTCGACCTTGGGTTTATTGGTAAATGTTAAGTCGTCTTATCAAACTGAATAGAATAAGAAATGGCCAATCATAATACTGCTTATAAAATCCATACTCTTCAGCGTGGAGACTAGAAGTATAACAATGGCTGTGCCATTTCGACAAGTTTGTCGAAACACCGAAAGAACGAGCTTTATCATTGGACAGAAATCTTCATTGGATTATAAAGCGACCAAATAAATAACATTACCTGAAACGGCGAGAAGTGAACTAAATATCCCACGGGCGATGAATGGAGAGTAACTGAATGAATCGGTCGTGGATGTCCAACGATTATTTAACCGCCGCCTTCAATGTTGTGGATATATGACAAGCAGAAGATTAGAACCAAGACCAGGAGACGTGATCTCTATAGTCCTGTGCTGGTTACATATTTAATCTTATCCATAACAGAGTGAAATGGTCTGTGGTTTAAAATTATTTTTAAAAGCTAATTCGTCGATTAAAATTAAGGAGCTGCAAAAGTAAGGAAAGGAAGAAAACGTCACTGAAACCAAAGAAAAAAATGCTTAGTTTCGGCAGGATTCGAACACGAGGAGTTCGCGGGGTGGGATCTGTCCATCTAATAACCCCAACGCGGCACGTATATCAAAACATACTTTATAAGTATAGTCTCAACAAAAGGCGACATTTCTCACATGAGTCTTTACTCTTTACTATACAATACGGCATGCACACAAAACATGTTTTAACAGATAACTAATGAATCAACGCGAATTTTCTCACGCGAATAATAACCATTCAGCCTTGATCATAAAGCGCCACTTGGCAGTGTGTAAGCACAAAAACATAACTTTACATTAATAATAACTAGTCTAAATGGATATAAATAGTCAAGACGTATACACACATTATGTTTTTATTTCTTGTCGTGGTTAGTCGAAGGAGGGTGGGGGTGGAGGCGCTGGTCCTATGCTATTGCTTTATATGCCACTTAATGACAATCAAACACCAACGACCTATTTTCGCTATCTCAATATGACAACCGCTCGACACACAATGCGTTCTGTAGACTGTACATCACTGTTGGCTTGAAGGCGCTGTTTAAGACATGTTTATCAATAGTAATCCCTAGATTCAAATTCGAATACGATAGAGATGTCGGTAGAATAAAGAGCTTAGCTTAAACAGTCAGTGACGTGGCATCTAGGGGCGTGAGAGATGGCATTAACTGTAGCCACGTGCTTACACATTTCTTTCCTTGTGGACGAGAACAATTCTTTGATGTCAATTAATAAAAGTCTGAAAATACGGAAAAAAATCCACCGATACAATCTTGTCCATTTAAAGTCACTTTTCTCTTCAAGGCTGCACGATCACGGGACCCCAGCTGTCCCCAGCGCTTACACTTTTAGTGTAGCAAATTAAGCTAGCACCCCACACCCATTACTGACATTGTAATATGTACCGGGTGAATCTATCATTCAGGATTCTAATGCTTTTAAATATAGAGATGCACCAAAAAACAATCATCTGTATCGGTAAGTTTCAGAAGACTTGATGTTTGAACAGAATTGTGAGGCTATATTTGTATAGTTAAAATGAATAAATTAAAATGACTATATATAGACCTAGCTATAGATTCGATCTTTATAGTTGAAAGCACTGCAATAAATAAAAACTGACGCGATAGTTGCACATAAATGAATATAGAACTACAGATCCTAATTTTCATTAAGTTACAAACAACTCCTCAGTATACTGAGGGGCAGGCGCGTATCTGGGCCGTTTTTGAAGTTACGCACAATAACAAGGGAAATAATCTTGGTAGTAATACTTTTGATTATATTAGGTTCTTTTCTAATGAATAACAGGAAAAATGCGGACATGCGAGAAAAAGTATGAACGACTCAATTCCTGACGTGTATAAGTTAAATCATTTTAAAACCTTTTCAACTTTAATGGTGTGGTAATAAGATTTTATATCATAGAAACTACGTACATAAGATAAATAATTCCTAACCCGGTGTATGCATCGACTTTCTTAGTGTTTTTGGTACTTTCAGATTTTCGATTTTTCGAACGGAAGTTACGCACGTGCGTAAAGTGCGTAATGGCAGAAACGCGCCTGCTGAGGGGCCGTAGAATACTCAAACAAGAAGAATATTCTTCATGTAGATCGGCACAAAGTTATTGCGAAATACTAGTTGAGCTCATGTATCAGAATGACAAATCAACTTTAAGTCTTGAAACTCATATTGCAATGTAAGTCACCAAATCATTCAACGCTTCGCGTATATTTACAAAGACCTACATGCACGCAACTCTTTGGCAATAATCCGCCACAAAAAAAAAAAGCACGCGATATCCATTGTGGTCGTTGCGTCTCGGACCGAAGAAGCTGTAATACTCGGACAATTCACGAATCACCCGAGAAGTTCCGATTGACCGATCTGAGGAACATACACTTCCGGTTTATTGATGCCGGTATGCCCTTGAAAAAAATAGCGTATCGCCATGGCAAACGTAGCTGTCTTGAGAAAAGCTCTGCAGATAACAGTTAATAACAATATAACCAGAAAATCGGTAGGTTTATTATCTTACAAAATGATGCATAATAAATCAATTTATAAAAAGAATTGTAACGAGCAGCAACTGCGATGTGGTCCAGGATGGTACTGGTCCAAAAAGGCCGCAAACCAGAAAGGCCCGTACCAAAAAGGCCGCAAGCCTTAAAGGCCTTATATATAAAAGGAGATGGTGAATCTAATATGTTATAAATCTTAATACAGTAAATGTTATATGACTATATATGATTATAATAGTCACTAGAAAGGAGACCTGTTTTGAAATAATATTAATTTATGCAGTTAAACTTTGAACACTTATAGATCTGCTTAAATTGAAGTAAGTTATAACATAATTGTGTTATAACATTAACTTTAATTGTCAAATTATTACATTCCCTACTTCATATTGTCTATTTTAAATTGGAAAGTTTGTTTTTAACAGTTTGTCTCATTTTTTTTATGAAATTTCTTTCGCACTGATTGAAGCCAAAGTTCAAAGGTAAATTAATTAGCAATACGATATTATTGCAGTACCATAATTACAAATTAGAATTCAACAATTTGTCTGGCTTTGTTATTTTATCATTAAACTATCTAGCATCAAACGCATATTCATAATCCTATACTGCATGAAACTTGCGGCCTATTAGGTTTCCGGCCTTTTTGGTAAGGTCTTTTTGGTCAACGGCCTTTTTGGTCTATGGCCTTTCTGGTTTTCGGCCTTTCTGGTACCCATCCAGGATACCATTCGTCCCTTATAATTTGGCTAATTTGCATAGCAATATTTTATAACAAATTGCTTGATGCAATTAACTCAATGTATAAATATGTTCGTTGCTCATATCTAGATTTCAATAAAGCAAAAATGTAGCAAAACGCTACTTTTAGCAGTAATTGTTAAAGGTAGTAATGGACAGTTTGCCTGTATCAAGTACTGTATTGTAACTCTGCTTTGGGGAATTAGGGCATATTTTTTTTAATAAATTTATACTTTGGTATAAATAATGTTGATTTTGAACACAAACTGAGTTGTTACACAGCAATAATCGCAAAAAAAAAATCACTGACTGACAGTGTATTTGTTCCAACTGTATAAAAACTTAATAGCAGTCTCTGATTAAAAAAAAAAAAAGATATTGAAGTCAGAGCAGATTACCTGGATGACTCTATAACGTAAATGCTTATTGCACCTTTGTTCAAATAAGTAGAGATGAGGATAATTTTGTGTGTGCTTGAATGGCTGGGAGTGAACACAAGTTAGAATCTGGTGGTTTTGTCCTTTTGATGCCTGGCTCCTAAAGGTCAGAGAAGATGTTGAGACTGCAATCCCTAGAGCTGTCTCTGCCCTGGTAGCTCAGTTGGTAGAGTACCTTACTCTGGAGCAGGAAGTCGTAAGTTTAAACCCCATCCTGGATAAATGCTTATTGCACTTTGGATCAAAACAAGATTAGTACAGGAAGGGGCACTTATAGAGTCCACCACATACAGAAGCCTGCTGGTCAAATTATCCAGACATGACAAACCAGTCTGAATGACAGCCCCTAAGTCCTGAGTGTCAAGGATTTAAGCCATTACTACCAATTTTATAGTCTTTGGTGTAACCCAATCCAGGTATTGAACCTGCAGCCTCCCTATCTGCAAGGGGACACTCTACCACTGTGTATTGCAGCTGGCATTTTTTGTTTATTCAAGATAACAATGTTTGTAGCCTTATGGTGTTGAAGTAAGATTTTGAGGCAGCAGGCCCATTGAATAAAGACATAATGGTAGTAGTAGATAAGAAATAGCATGAAACAAAGTTGCGTGCGTTTTAGAGCTGAATACATATCGTCAATTTATGTCTTGCTTCGGTCAATGTGATATGATATAATACATTTAGGAAGATGGGATACATAAGATTTTCTGTTTACTGTTTGGTGTGTAACTTTGCCATCTGGTAAAATAAAACAGTTTCAATGTTATATGTAAACAAGTTAAACAACAAAACATTAACTTTTTTCACTAAAATAGCATCATCTGCATTATAAAATCAATCAATCACAGTAACAACAGTGCAAACAACGAAACATTAACTATTTTTACTGAAATAGCATCATCTGCATTATAAAATCGATCAATCAGTGACAACAGTGCAAAGTATTCATTAAATAATTTATGAATAGTAGAAATAGTGTGTAAATAAAAATATCAAAGAATAATAGACACAATAATGATATATGAGTAGACAATAACATTTAATTTTGACATTGCTATGTGTATTATGGCTGTGGTGCATTGTGATGAATCCTTACAGCTGTATGCTCTAGTGTATATAGAGTTCCCATTTATAAGTCATTGTTCAGAGTACTCTAAGTATTTCAGCTTGTCAATGTAAAGTACCGTAAATCTTTTGGCCGAGAGATGAAAATTAAGTGCAGTACTGTTCTGAGTGCAGGATCGAACGGCACCCATCAGTAAGCGAGAATCCAATGTCTTATCACTTAAGCGCAAACTTCTCACCATCTAACCTGCACCATATTAAGCAACATCCAATGGTAAGTGTATGTTATACATATGACAATAATTATATTAGCATATTAACATTATATTATTAGGTATCCTTGACACCACAATGTCAGCTGGATCTTGCTCGGAGTTTACGTACGGAGTACAGCTGGCCTGGGTATGGGTCAAGATATGGTTTTACTAACTGGCCTATGAAAAAAGACTTCCACAAACGAGAGATAGTTAAGGAACAGTACCCACAGAGAATGCGACTTAATGCCATTCGGAAAAATTCTATACTGCCAGCAGAAATACAAGTATGTATTGTTAAATAATTGTTTGGTCAGATGCTATCAAAAACTCAAATAATTAAAAAAAAATTATGTATAAGCTGACAATTTGCTAAGATAACTTTTGGATTTGATCTGATGCCATTTAAAAGAAGAAATTTGCATAGTATTAAATCAAAGGATGTGCAAGTTTTTTAATTGCAACAGATATATCCTATGTTTAAACGTATCTACCTTTTTTTGCTTTTATTCATATTACATTTCCATTATTTCCCTTGTCAGTAGGCATTTGGTAAATAGTTACTGTAGAAAAAAAGATTTTTATCGTATTAACAATTGAGACTGCTTCAGACTGCCATGTACACAAAAAATCTTGTTGAACGAGACAAGGAGGTGTATAATTGCTTAAGAATTATAATGAAAATAAGTATGTTAAAAAAAGAATGTTTTGTATGTAAAGTTTATGGATATTGTTACCCATAAAGAAGTTCACATTAGTTCAATTGCTGAAAACTTTCATGTGTGGAGGTCTTCCAGCCGACCCGAGATACACCAGTAGTTCTAGCAAGGCATTTCCCCGTAGTCCTCTTCCACCAATAAAAGCTGGACACAACTATAATGACCATAATTGTCTCTGTGATGTACTTCAAAAGCAAAAACAACCAAATGAAAGTTATTTGTTTCTCCACTGTGACCTTTTTTTATTTGTGGTCTGTTAAGTTACAGATTTTACTGTTTTCTTTCAGCAAATTGCAGATCAAGAGATAGCTGAGTTGCCAAGAAACAGTAACCCCATCCGTCTTGTGGACCGGTGTGTGATGACTTCAAGACCTCGTGGTACTAAGAGACAATATCGTGTCAGTCGAATTATGTACAGACATTTTGCAGACTATAATCAATTATCTGGTGTGACCAGGGCTAAATGGTGACAAAAATGTACAGTATTCATATTTTTTATTAAAATGAGTCCAAAGAAACTGTAGTTAATGTTTCTTTTAGAGTGATACTCTAAATGACAACTGCCAAATGGTGACAAAACGATAGGGGCATATAAAATTTTTTTAACGTGAGATGAGTTGTAAAGCAATCTGGTCACAGTTTTGAGTAGGTACATGATACAAAGAATCACACCATTCTCATTCCATAGTGGATGTGTATAGCATCTAAATCATACCAACTAGTGTATTGTTAATGACTGATGCTTACATATGACATATATTTCTACATGCATAGGTTAGAGATATACTAGATTGTCAAGATAAAACATAAAAATAGTTAAAAAGCATTGCCTTTTGATGATATGAACAATAAAGCCTGTTGAGGGATTGCTTTCCACATATAATCAATGTTTTATAACTCATTGTAGTTCAAGAAAGTTTAGCTACTTTTTTTAGCTCACCTGAAATTATGCTCAGGGTGAGATATTGTGATCACCTACTATCAAGCATCACATGTCCTTCAACATTTATAAGTGACATCTTCTCTGAAACCGTTGGGCCAAATTCAGCCAATCTTTCTTTGAAGCTTAAGCAGGCATGGGGAACGAAAGGTGGTTCAAATAATTTACAGGGGCTTGGCCATTTTCCATGTATGGGTTTGTAAGAAAACTTAGGAAATCTTTTTATCAGAAACTTACTAAATATCAAGGCTCTAACTCTTATAATCTCTGACAAGAAGATTTTCTAAGTTGTCCTATATAGACTTTTATGGAAAATGGCCAAGCCCCTGGTGGCCATGTTTTGTGACAGGTCAGAATTATTTCGAATAATCTTTATACAGGGCCACTCTAGGAACATGCATACCAAATATCAAGGCTAGCTCTTGCAGGTTCCGACAAGAAGATTCTTTGTTTTCCTATATAGCCATATGTGGAAAATCGCCATGCCCCTGGCAGCCATGTTTTTTGATGGATCAAAATTATTTGAACACCTTTTCCTGCCCCGTGCCTACTTAAGCTTCTGAGAAAGTTTTTCTGTATAGCCTTTAATGGAACATGGTCAAACCATTTGTAGCCATGTTTTTTGTTGGAATTATTTGCCTACTTAAGCTTTTGAGAAAGTTTGGCTGAATTTGGCCCAGCGGTTTTTAGTGATGCTTGAAAATGTTGCCAGACACCGGACGATGGGAGATCACAATATTTCACCCTCAGCCTAAGCTCAGATGAGCTCAGATGAGCTAAAAGAACATAGCCACCAGAGTCATGGCCATTTTACATATATGGCTATATAGGAAAACTTAGAGAATCTTCTTGTAAGAATCTTCAAGAACTACAGCCTTCATATGTGGTATACATGTTCTTTAGGTGGCCCTGTATCAGGATTTACTTTTGATCCATCAAAAAACATGGCAGCTAGAGGTGGGGCCATTTTTCATATATTGCATTTATAGGAAAACTTAAAAAATATTGCCAGAAACTGCTAGAGCTTGATATTTAGTATACATGCTCCTTGGTGAATTTTGATCCATTAAGGAAGGCTTCCCATAATGAACTTCGGCAAATATCGACACATTCGGTTCACGACGGAAGCTTTTGGTTTTGCCCGGTGAAAAACGTAATTTTACCAAATAACACTAAATTAATTGTTAATGTTTAGGTTAAATGTTAAAACGGTTCAAAGTATGTTACAGAGGACAACAATTTTGACATATATCACGTTTAGAGAGAAAATATTTTCAAAAATGTGAAGTTCCTGTCACGTGACGTTTTGGGAATTTCCTGTTTGCAAACCGAAACAACAAAAAATCCAATGCCACAAGAACGTGATTTTCGAGGAAGATTTGAGGCATGTAAGCGTCCCACAATACGGAAACAACGCAGTACAACGTTATTAACCAAACACAATTACGCAAATGTGTATTTGTGCGATGGAGATACCTGTACAAACCCGAATTTTATACTTTGTCATTTTGCTCTCAGTGGTAAAATCTCAGTGGGTAGTCATTTTCAAATCTTAATTTCTGAAGTTAACTATGGTAAAAAAAATTCAAATTGTTATATTTTACTCAGTTATGATTGTAGATGATATTTATGTATTGTTTAGGGATGTACCTACTTTAATTTTAAAAAAAATAGGGTAATGTGACTTCGGCAAGTTGGGTTTTTCGAGATTTTAAAGGAATTTTCATATACTGTCATTTACTTTTTTCACCAATATGAAAGTTATTTTTTTAAATCACTCATGATATGAACTTTTTTAATGAGAACAATTATATCTGCAGTGAATTAATGCTTATTTGCATAGAAATTTGTCTAAAAACTTCAAAAAATAAACTTTTTTGAAATCTTGTACCATTGTATTTTTTCCGATACACAAAAAGTCGAGTCTGGGAATAAAAAAATGTGAAAATGCAAAAAGTACACGGTAAAAATTTGTTTAAAAGTGTATTTCAATTATACAATGCAAATACATCACAAATATTGCAAGTTTCAGTGAGTATGAAATTTTTCCCACTAGGGGAAGACTTCCATAAAAGGGCATGGCCATTTTCGCCATATGACTGTGTAGGAAAATTTTGAAAAAAACTTCTTGTCAGAAACCAAAAAGAGCTAGAGCTTTAATATACAGTTTATGTATTTCTTTGGAGGCCTGGTATCAGCAGGCATGAGATTTTCCGATTTTCGTCAGATTTCTGATTTTTTTTACGGTCCAGAGGGGTCCCAAGATTCACACAGATCCGGGGAGAAAATTTTTCTAAATCGGAGAGCTCTTTCTTCAAAATAGCGGCCTCCAGGTTTGCAGAGCGTGGAAAAGACGGCATGAAAACAGTTGATTCGGGTGTAAAGAATGCTTTTAAATGGAACTGGATGGAGTTTGATGTGGATGGACAGTTGCTCCGGCAGTTTGTTAAGAAGTTGTTTTCTGTGGGAAAGCCTACTGCACACTCTGTTATATGGAAATAAATTATGCATCGCGGGTACGAACGGCATTGGAGAGCCACTGTCAGATGAAAAAACATCTGGGTAAAATGCTTGTGAAACAAATTACAGCCACCTAATGTGTGAAAAAATGAAATTTTAATCTTGTTATTTTTAACTACCGGTAGTTGGTGATTTGCGTGTACATATAAATATCACACATATGTTGTTTGTGAAATATTAGGAACCTACTGTGTACGTGAAGAATTAATTTAGTTGTTTTAAAAAACTTGGTCATACACTGTACATATAAATCGCCTAGAAACAATGATGTGAAGTAAAACATTTATTAGAGATTAAAGATTAGAGACAATGTTTACTTGATACATGTTTTATTAACAAGATTGGAACATTTTGTTTAAAGTATTTAGTAGTGAAAGAGAACATTGTGAAATCATTGAGCGAAACAGTTTGAGACCCAGTCTGACAGTGAAAGTAAGGTATGATTTTAAATGGAAAAAAAACTCATGAAATATGAACATTCTTAAGCTGGTAGTTTTGTATAGTATGAATAAATAGCGGTTAGCCAAATTAACAAAAAGCTGTCTGGAGGTTGGATTTAGGCACCATGGGAATGGCTTCCCCCTGAACTCCTGCTGGGGGAGGACACCCCATTAATTTTCAAATTTTTTGTTTCTGGTGCCAGACTCATGCTTGGTAGCAAGATTGTTAAAAGAATACTGGTCCATCACATAGCATAGCCACTAGGGCCAAATGTCTACTGCTCTCAGGTGAGCGGTAAAGGGCTATCATGACCCTAATTTTTTTAAGTGAAAAAATGCAAAATGGTCAAGGTTAGTAGCTTTACATGGCAAGGATGTATTTTTCAGAATTATACATGTAATAACGGTATTGTTTGCAAGATATGTCGCATTCCCAAGGAAGCCATTGTTTTAACTCTGTAGAGTTGTCACATTGAGCAGGCTAGTCCCTTAAAAGAATTCCTGCAATGCTCGAGGATTTAAAGGTAATGTTTGACAGCTCTATTTCTATCTCTATTTTCTGCAGGACTTGTGCCATCATTTGGTTTTGCAATTTGGATGAAAATTTATAATTTTTGTGCTTTTTTCTGACAGATGAGATTTTGTATCGTTTTTGACATTTATTGCATAGTATATAAATATATTTATTTTCAGTCTGATAGATATGTTTATTACCAAAGAATCATTTTTAATTATTTTCCAGAAAAATAACATGCAATTGGGAAATAATGGATTTGTTTAAATGTACCATAATTTAAGTAAGAACTTTGTATTGATCACTTGCTTTACATTATGGTATCTTAATAATGGTCTTTAAAAGGTAATATAATAACTAATGTTACTCATAATAATATTGGAATAAAATGAAGACAAGAATATTGAATTTGTCAATTTTATTGATAAACAATCAAACTTTAACCAACAAGATTATTAAGGAGAATTACCTACAAAATGTACTCAATTTATTTTTACAGCAATATTTTATTTTCTCAGTACAGAATAGAAGCAGAAAACATAAAAAAAACAAATCTTAAGATGTACTACATTTTAGTTTAATTCTTCTCATTATATTTAAGGTCTGTCATAAATGGTCACATGCTGTTCACTTGCAATGTATGAAATTTGAACTTTTGTAATAAAACATAAAAATTTCAACATTGGAATTACTAGTGCTGCTAGGCCTTTAGCAGTCAAAGATGACCATGAAATTTTACCAGAACTGTGCATCCGAAGATGACTCTTTTGAACTAAGATAATTTTTAAGATCAAATGTAGATAACACACAACTTCATAAACTTGATACCTTAGAATACATGTACCGGTTTTCAATACCTGTACATGCTGAGAATATTTCTACATGTTACAATATCTAAACTTACTATAATCAGACAGTACCAGAAACTAAAAACAACAGTGGGATAATGATTATTTAGATTTTCTAAGAACAAGAAATATCATTTTTTCTAAGAGCTTAGTTAAAATGTGTCCATAACATACTTTTGATTTTTACATGAAGTTAACCACTTACACATGTTTTGGTTGCTATAGCAACAATCTAACAATCAGATTTACTCCACTTATCAGCAGCTCTGACTAAGTCTATTCTGTATCATCCTTTGTCAATGCCACATATGTAATTTACAGGCAGGTATCATGCTTCAACTGCTTTATGTAACCTTGATATGTAAGGCTCACATCATTCTTAAATACTTACTATTTAATGGTACATTTTTGTGATAAAATGTAGAAAGATATAGCCAGGTATTTTTAAATACAAAATATTCATATTAATATAGTTATTTTGTTTATTTTTTATCACAATGCTCATGATTTGATTTTATATACATGTTGCAAGTGAACAGGCCTTTATTGTGATCTTTACTTGCATTATGCTGAGGAGGAAAAAAAAGTATTGTGCTGTAATCAGAGAAAAAAATAAATATTAAAACCATATTTTAAATGTATCATAAGCATTAAAAGGATGCTTTGTACTTGAAAAAGAAGGTAAAAACATGTTAACTTAAAAACTAAAAACCGTTTACAAATAAATGTAAAATATTGCTATGAACAAAATACAACATGAGACCTATTTCCATTATTCTGATACCAAGCTAACTAGTGATACCATTATATAATAGTTTATACCACTTCCCTTTTTGTATTTACTGCATGAGCTGTACATACAGAGTTACTTGCACTGCTTCACATAGGAAGCTGCTGACCTTAGTACGACTTTCTGTCTGCAGCACAACAAAAAGTACTGCTACATATTATCAATTCTGAACAGTAAAAAATTGTAAAATGGTATCGTTAAGTATGTCCAGCCTGTTAACAAGATGTGAAAGTAAAATGAAAGACTAGGTGAATTAAAAATTTATATTTTTTTTTTATATGTATGGCATTTTACCTACACTGCCTGTAAATTTTTCGAAATGTAACCTTAACAAAAACAATTCACTGATGCTCTGAGATTCCTGACAATAGCTCCACTTTTTGTCATTAAAAATGGAGCTTAAAAGGTGAAGATGGACTTGAAAGAGAGCTCAATCTACTGTTTCCATGATATCTTTTGTCCACAGATGTAAGAACTTAATAATAGTTATTTGCAACAACAAATGCTAGGAGTATTGTACAATTGCTGAGCACCCTTTTTTGGATCATTTGGATTTTTAAAAAGTGTTTTATCCATGTTGTTGTGAGGTCTACAAACAGGCCCCTAAGCAGATTGTGATAAATGTATATATATTTAAATAAATACTCAACTTTATCTCATCTTTATGTACAACTATATGTCAATGTCAGTCACCCATGCAAGTATGAAGAATTGCCTAATCAATAATTAAACAAGCAATAGCTCTTAAAACAAACAAGGCAATCCCAGTTACTTCACCATTACTGACAACTACACATTAGTATCCATGCAAATATGAGATCCATGCAAATATGAGGATTTCAATCTAATGAAATTGTAAAAGAAAAAAAAAGTTTTTTTGCAAGAATTTGCTCAAAAAATAAGAAGTGTTTTTCTGAAGCATTTTAATTTCACTAATAAATATATACTTTTTCCAAGACGTATACAAAGACTTACTAATGTGTTAACATCTTCGAAATATTAAATCAACAATAGAAAATAGAATTTTAAAAAAACATGATCATTAGATTAAAACATGTTTTTTATAAAAAATCAAAAACAAGACCATGTCATTTTCATATGGGAGTTATCATCTTCTTAATTCCTTTATTTATAGATCAAAATGTTAGAAATAAAAATTAATTTGATGAGACAGCAGAGTCTGGAAAATGCAGATATAGAAACATATCCATTAAACATGAGGGCTGAATTTAAATTTGGTGGAAAGTAAAATTTTATGGAGATACGATACATTTTATTAACAGTATTTTTTATTTCTTTAGGCAGTGAATATTTAACATTATAGCTTAATAGCTTGATGGTGTCCAGGGTTGTAATTAGTTTAATCTTTGAGAAAAACATATAGCATGTGTTATTATATGTAAAAGTCAAGCAAACTGTAGCTTTAATAGTAATTAAACATTTAAATTGTCTTCGTGTTTTAAAATATATACATTAATCATCAAATTAAATATTGCTTCAAAGAAAGGTTTATTAAGGATTGCAATATTTACATACATTTTATGCTTCAAACTTTCTGAGGTAAAAGATCAGTCATTACTTTTACTTCAGCAAGATTCATTTTATCAAATAGAAGAATGTGTTTTCTTGTTATTAGTTTCAACTAAGGTTAACTCATTTACATAATATTCTTTTAAATACTTTATCTAAAAAATTAGATAAAAACAAAACAAAAAGCATCCTAAAACTATATTTCGACAAGAATGGAACTATTGCAATAAATGATATAAACAGTACTATATTATTTAGTGATGTCAATAATGACTTGATTGAAAGATTATTCTTGAGTATTAAAATCACTTATCGAGTAATCTGTTAAATGGGTAAGTAGACATAAACTTTCAAAAAGTAACATAAATCATCAAAATACAAAAAACATAATTAAAGGCATGTGTTTTCTAAAATTTGGGAACTAGTCAATTTCTCCTCACAGGACCAAGTTCCTCCATACAACCTGATTGCCTTATTTCTGTCAACTTAGTATCCACAGTTTACCTTCACTGTGTGACATGTCTCATATTGTAGATAAAAACAATAATTAAAAACTTCATCTGTACAAAGAAAATGACCAAATACTTAAGTAATCAATCAGAAAATTGACCAAGTACTTCAGTACTAATTTTAGTACTCGTTGACATCACTGTCATTATTAAATCTTAACCTTAAATATTTACAAGTATACGCATCCAGACAGCATATGCTTCCAGAATCTAACAAAATACAATGTACTAGCAGATAACAATCAGCAGGAGGGAGAGACCAGCTACCACATCCTCACCCAGCTAACTTTCAAATCACCAACCTTATGCCCTTGTATATGTAAATACAACATCTGGTACAAAATAAGTGCACAAAAGTTTCAATAATGAACAACCTATTCTTGAGCAATAGGAATGTTGGTACGGTCACGCATGACTAATGAATACTTGCTCAGTTTAAAACAGGGCAGAACAGGGGTTGTTTCCATAAAAAAATGAGTAATTTTTATAGTTAAACTAGAGATCTCCTTAAATTTTGATTAAATATTTTAAGAAATATCTAAATTTAAATCATTTAATGGATGAAAATTCAGAAATGTTATTTTATATCTTAGGAAATATTTAAAGGTTAAAGAGATGTTTTATATCAAAAGTCAGAATAAATAACTAAGATTGTCTTTTACTGACAGGACTCTGGCCCACAATAAGATAAAAAGAACATTGGATTTGTACCTATAGCAAAAACATAAAAGTTCTGTGATTAGCAGAAAAAAAAAGATTTATTGAACTTTCTTAAAGGCTTGAACTGTAGCAAAATACTTTATTATTTCATATACTTTATTATTTCATATAAAATTATGAATTTCAGGTATTTTATTAATCAAGCTAAAAACAGTTATGTATCATCTAGAAGCCATAAGAATGTTCTTAAAATGTGTATCAGTTTTTTTAACAATATGACCACAAAGAGCACTTAACTTAAATTTGCATATGACTTCTTTAGACTTTTTTTTTAATGGTCAACGATTTTCATGAAGTGATGACAAAATATTCTGGTTCAATCAACGTGATAATGCACTCTTTTAATGTAATTTAGATTAGATCCACCAACTGGCATGTTTAAAGGTCTTTTCTGCCGTCTGGTCAAATTAAATTATAATTGAAACAATTTTTTCACCTTCACTGATGATTTAAATAACAAAACAAGGTCTTCATGCAGTTATATACAGTAAAATTCCCATATTATGACCACCTTCCATTCAGGTTAAATGGAGTAAAGTAACACTGAAAAGTCTGTTCAAAGGTATATAATCATACTCTATCTTGCAGTTCATTGCTTAAATTAACATAATTTACAAAATGACACTAAACTGTTGATAAAATATGATTATATAAATAAGACAGTTCAAAAGTTGTCAAGTGTATTGTATGAGTTATTTCCCTTTTGTTGTCAAGGTGATGTTTTACTTACTCTATTGATTCATTCATAGAAAAGATAATGATACTCAGTTGTATCTATTATACACTAAAGAAGAAGATACAGCAAACTCTCGGTGTTCTGTCTGCTGCATCTTCCCAGCTGTTTTTGAGTCAGCAGCAGTAAAACTTGTCAACTATGATTGGATTTTCCCCTTCCCCAGTGGATTTCTTTGTGTAGATTTCTGTAAGAAAATATAACAAAAAAATTACCAAAAAAGAATGGCAAAATATTAACCCCCACAAAATATGCAGTTACTTAGCCCTTTACATGCTTGAAACACTGTAAAGTTGGGGTATATTTTGTTTAAAGGCATTGAAAATGGCCTTCTTTAGAGTCTGCCCCCAAAGATAACACCATGTTGTGAGATCACAGCTGGACACTTGATCAGTTTATTATACACAGAGATGTCACAGGGGACGAGGTCATAAAACAATTAGTCAAACTTAATGCACATGGGCTTACTGAACTGCCATTGGTCAGTAACATTCTAACCCCCACCCCTTTCCTGATACCACTGCAGCCCTCCCATTGTAATCACAGTGTGAAGCCAGATGCCACATTCCAATTTTCAATGTCTTCAAAGGGGTGATTAGTGCAAGTAATAGGTTGAAGGTGTTTTTAACTGTAGCCTTTTCATTGTATAGTCATATTCTTAATTGATTTAACCATTGCCATGCTACATGTGTTCATAAAAAAAAAAATTCCTATTTGCCACAAACTTCATTTATAGTTAACAGCATATATTGACAGAGACTTGGCAGCATGCAGTGTTGCGGCACCTGTGGACTTCTAACTCTTCACTCCTCACAGCGTGGGTTTGAGTCCTGGCCAGAGAAAGAAATTAAATGTAAGAAGGTTTCCAACTAACTTGCAGTCCACTGGTAGTTCTACCCAGACATAGGCCTGGGGTCCTTCTCCACCAATAATTGGTGTATGTCACCAGTATGGCAATACTTGTAGCAGTCGTCACATGCAGCCATGACAGGATGGTGTTTTAGCCCTAACCTTATTATCATTATTATCCCCAATAAATACCAAACATTAAACAGTCCTCAGATGCAGCCATGACAGGATGGTGTTTTAGTCCTAACCTTATTATCGTTTTTATCCCCAATAAATACCAAACTTTAAACAGTCTTCCAATGTAGCTATGACCGGATGGTGTTTTAGAACTATCCTTATAATTACCACAGCTAATGAATCCAAGACTATGATTAGTCTTCAGTGGCGGCCCTGACGGGATGATGTTGAGGCTCCTCTGGATGTTTCTTTTCAGACATCATTGCCAGGTACGTGTTCCAACCCACTGCAACTATGTTTACCACAACCACTCTGCAAGATTAACATTCAATAAAGTGCATTAATAAAACATTTACATTAGTTATTATAATAATGCACACTAGGCCAACCAGTCATTTCAATGTCCTTGATGTGGCTTGAACATTAGCAAGGGAACTAATCTACTACCATCCTAACAGGCCTCCGAAACCTTGCAGTGAAACTTTCCTAAATGTGCTTCCAGGTCCAGTACCTGTTTTTTGGCTTTGTCACAGTTTTCTTGACCCCCCTCCCCCCACCTTCCAAATGATATCTATTGAGCTTTACTTCTTTCTGGACAGCTGGGGTGGATATTAAATAACTCGGAGCTTGAGTTTAAAACTTAAACCAGACATCTAACTGGTCAGACATTAAGCTAAAATCTGACTAGTTAGGTGCTTGAGAATGATCTCAGAAATTTTAAATTCACCCCCCTTTTTTCCATTTTTAAAGTATGACAGATTTATCATAATACTTCACCCCCTTTTTTTCCATTTTTAAAGTATGAAGATTCATCATAGTATTTGTAAAATATTACCTTCAAGTTTAATAAGTTTGTTTGAAACTAAAACAAGAGGGCCCTTAATCGCTCACCTAAGGACAAAGGCTTTTAGTAGGTTCATTTCTAGTGCTAAGTAGTTAGGAGTTAATTACTTTAAAAAATCTGAAGATTAAGCCATATATGTGGCTGCTGGGGTGATCACATTGTTTTCTAGGATTTGACCCATTTGACCAATTTCCAAACTCATCAAAGGTTTTATGAAGGCAAACATTTTGGCCAAGTTTGGCGAAGATTGGGCCATAAATGTGACCTCTAGGTTTTTCTAAGATTTGACCAAGGGACATACTTCCCAAGTGACCCAGTTATGAACTCATTTATGATTCCTTGCAGGCAAACAGTCAGGCCAACTTTTGTGAAGATTGGGTCATAAATGTTGCCTCTAGCTTGTTCACAAGGCTTTTCTAAGTGATCTAGTTTGAATTTACCCATGATTTCTTACAACAAAGGTTCTGACCAAGTTTTGTTAAGATGGGATGAAAATTGTTGCCTCTAGTGGGTTCACAAGCAAACTGTTGACGACACATGACAGACAACAGACAGACAACACTGGGTCAAATGAGCTAAAAAGGCTGGGTCATAATAAATAGAATTTAAATTATCATGACATAATGTTATAATGAATCATCACCAGTATTATTTCTTTCCCTTCTTTTCACTGCCGTATCTACTCTTAGCACTCATTTTGGTAGTTCTTAAAATTATCATTATTATCATCATTGTAGTCAACATCTTTCCATCATTATTTTCCATTTCCCAACCATCACTATTTTCAACACTACTAGGGCTCCATACCGGTATGCGATATAAACTGAATACCAGAATTTTAGGTTCGAAAGATATATCAGATCGAACGTTTCTGTATTGGACAAAAATATCAATCATGAACAAAATATATAAAGAATAAAGTCAATGCTCATCTTTTTCTGAAAACACTTCCTTAATACTAGAATGATGGTTTGAAATATGTAGGAAGAGAAAGAACGATTTAATTCTACTTTCATTTTCTGATAGCAGGAAGTTGTGAAAGGACTGGATACATTTGGTTTCATCTGTCTGTACTGTTGACCAAGATGTAAAGCATCCTTGTTTGACTGAGCAGTTGATCATTCAGAACAGCATTTTTAAATTCTTTGCAATTTTTTTTATCATAAGAAAGTCAAATTAGTAAACGATATTGTATATCTTAAATATGTAAAGTGCTTTGGGTAAAGCTAATTAGTATTTAAAATGGCTGCTGTCAATAACTTTTAATCTCTGTGTAAGGAAACACTGATGGAGTCAGACAATGTATATTGGAAAATGATATTCATCGTAGATATTGGCAGAGACACTTCTTCAAAAATGAACTACTACATGATGATTGACATCTTTGGCTATTGAGACTTCGATTAATCAATTGCATGGCCACCATTACAAAATTGTAAAGCCACCATGACAAGAAATTGGCAAAATTTGCATTTAGTTATATGTTGTTGTTTTGATTGTTTCCCTGAAAGAATATGAAAATACATTTTACATTTCTGTCTTTGTTAAAACATATATCTAAGATTTTATTTTGGAAGAAAATTCAGAGTTAAGAGATTTAGTCATTTGAGGAGGGGGTGTTATCATATACATTTTGAAAAGAAATAAAATATTGATGCATTATCCTTATTTCCTAATTTTCTGATATAAAATAATAAAACCAAGACCATCCTAGAAATTTACTGGTGGTGATGAAAATAACATCTTGAGAAATGTAAAATCATGATTTTTTTTTTGAAAATCAGAATAAGTTATCTGAATGATCTGGCCACATCAGAAGCAAGTTTTAACACCAGGGAACAAAAAATGTACTGACTTAAAATATATACTCTAGATTCCATGATTTTATTTTAATGTTTATGAAAACAGCCTCCTCTGTGTAAACTTGACACTTCCATACTAAACACTATGTTATAGTAGAAGGACTGTCCATAGTAAAGTGTTTGCAATAGTCTATTAATTTGTGAACACAAGAAAAATCAGTAATTAACAATTACATGTAGGTTTTAATATATCATATGATATATCAAATATTGGCAATTTTTTATTAATACAAATATCGTACTGATAATTCTGACCAATATACACCCCTAATCACTAGCCCTATAAATTTACCTGTATATAACCGGTACAAAGGTAAAGTTGACTGCCTGAACAAGAGGCCATATCTGAAAAATGAACTTCATTATTAACAGACCATTAATATGTCTGTATGACACATATTGTTTATGAATATTTAATTGGCATTTATAGAATATTACAAATCACAGGTAAACAAATCAACCTCCAGCAATACCATTTATAGCTGTCTGTTGACAGGTAGGACAAGTATGTTGGTAAGGTAAAGAAAAGTTGGTATTAAGTAAAGAGATATGCACACAAAGATTAGAAACATTGTTTAACAACAGTTAATCACAAGGTGGACAGTCATTCCTGCAAGATTGTAACAACAGGTTAAGGCACTCCATCTGTTGCCAGTTTCCAACAGTGCTCAGTTAATTCTGGATATTTTGCAAGGTCTTACTGTTCACAGAGGCTCTTGGAGATCTACGTGAGTAACAGTAAGAAATTCTGAGATCTGTTTATCAGCTGATTGAAGATTAGAACCTTTATATGTAAATTTTAAGTAAAACTTAAAGATGTCATGCATAAGCCTGCTACATGCACTACATTGCCCAGTTGTCAAATCAGTGTAGGTTTTATAGTTTAATAACTATTCTAGCAGTAAATTTTTGTCTCAATGTCATGTAGGTTGAAAATGAGCCCAATGAGTGGCAATGAAGACATTGTATTATACATACCAGTATTTATAATAGCCAGTTTCTGCATTCTGGGTGAAAGAATAATTTAGCTAAGAAATATGTATAAGTTTTGCAAAAACATGACATTTCACCAGTGTCAGAATGTTTCTTTATGTTAACTTATCTTTATTCGAACTTGATTATTACAATGCACACCAAAAATTAAAATTAAAATTTTGAACAATATATATACTTTTTACATTGTACCAACCTACCTTGTAATTTGTTTTTAAAACATCTGGATAATCCTGGAAGAAAAGGGTAAAATTTTGAATAAAGAGTATTTCTGAAATAGAAATGATATTGATATATAACATATTCAATTTTCATGAGTCAATTTCCTCTTTCATGCCAAGGCTTAATTTATCAAATAATAATGGCACATGTACTGTTAATTGTTAAACTCTTTAAAGAATGCTTCACAAATTTGCCTCTTCTTAATTACGTCTCTTTGATCAAGCTTGTGTTCTGACTTTTAAACATTTTGTTCATTAATTTGTGGTTTAATATCTTAGAACAGCAATTCACTTACATGTATTACTCTTATATCTGGTAGAATATTCATAACTCAGAGTTAAGTTATTTCTTTTGTTAATTCAAGCAATTTCATTCCTTTGCAAAGCAAACACAATTATTAATCTTATCTTCGATAGGGTTTGCACTAATAAAGGTTTGTAGACTGGTTTAGCCTAGGAACTATAATTTTAATCCTAACACACATATACTTAAACAAAACATTTGAATATTTCAAAGAACCTTTACTGAATTATGCGAAATCTTAACTTGTACACATGCAATATGGATGAAAGTGTTAAGAGATATTTATAATTGAGTACAACCACAGATACAAAGTTGATGGAATATCTCTTCATCTGAAAACAGTGCTAGACTGGGACCTAGGTAGTGTGTCAGGGGCTCATGAGTTACAATCAGTAGCTCTAAAAAGAAACAATATTCCTAATTTTTAAAACAGAGAAACCCTAAATTACCTCAATATTCACACCAGCTTATTCATGGAGCAAGTAAAGAAATTTTAGAACTTTACATCTAAGTATATATTTATTGTCTCAGTATATTGCATGTTTTGTTTATACAATTTAGAACACATTTACGGTACTACTGGCAATGAGGAAGATGTAAGATGACCGCAGACAAATGTCTGTGTAGAACCATCAGTGCAGCACAATTCAGAAGAAGACCTTCCCAAATAAGTTCTCATTCTACATGGGAATAAAACCAGTAAAGTGTTAAGCTCAGGTCTTTGTTTCATGTATTTTTTAGACAAATCACAGAACACAGTTATGGTTATATACGGGATGACCAGCAATAACTGGATAGCAAAGATGCCAGAATGTCAGGCTAGAACCACTGGCAGTCCACAGGTCTGGAAGATGTTCCCACATGAAAGCAAGTTGCAGCATGGCATCATGGGCACCCCATCATTAATGGTAACTGCTGATACATGATGCATGTTACTTTCATAAACTTACCTGTTGTAGCTTGTACTTTATGTGCTGGGGGGAGAACTCTCCCTTTAACAACTCCATCCCGGTGAGAAATGAGGCTAGAAATGGTGGGGCATACAGCAACTGTAACATAAAACATGGACTCATTGTAACTCATGACTAACACAGTAACAACAAAAACAATTACAATCAATAAATATGTTATTTCAATCAATCTGTTACGATTTCACAACAAGTCAAATTGCATGTTAAGCAAGTTATATCTTAATAATACAGTTACAATATATGTATCTAATACAAGCTATAGTGCAATAATGAAATATAAAATATAAACAAGCTATATGCATGGAACAATTTCTATATAATTCCCATTTAATTGCTTTAATTAGATACAAAAGAACATCAAACATATTGCTATTAAAACAATGCAATAGAATAAAAGCCTTTATTTACAGGCCTTTCTTTATAAAACATTAAAATTATTTTCTATGTTTGATATTGCAGACAGCTATTTAGCAATATCATTCTCTATATAAATGTCAAATTCCAGTCTTCTATTCTAATCTATGCAGGTATTGACTGTTCACAACAACAGTAATAACCAGGCAAGATACCACAACCAGTCACACTACCCTGACTCCAGGCCAACCAGCCATGAAACTGTCCTTAAATCTGTGATTGTTCTCAACAACAGTAACAACCAGGCAAGATACCACAACCACTCACACTACCCTGACTCCAGGCCAACCAGCCATGAAACTGTCCTTAAATCTGCGACTGTTCTCAACAACAGTAACAACCAGGCAAGATGCCACAACCAGTCACACTACCCTAACACCAGGCCAACCAGCCATGAAACTGTCCTTAAATCTGCGACTGTTCTCAACAACAGTAACAACCAGGCAAGATGCCACAACCAGTCACACTACCCTGACACCAGGCCAACCAGCCATGAAAATGCCCTTATATTTGCTTGAGCAATAGCAAGTTTAGGGAGCAATACCACTATCATTTTTATTGATGTTTGGCATGTAGCAGCCTTAGTTGGAATTGTGGGCAACATCCTTCTATTGTCTGTTGAAGTCTTACTTGAACCATCGTCCTGTTAACTGTGCTAGGGCAATTGCTACCACCCAATACAGATTTGATGTAAGATCTGAATACAGAACAAATTTACTTATTTCTCCATATCACTAGACTGTATTTATCAAACACAAACATAAAATATTTACAATAAAAAATCATTAAACATACAAATTCAACACTTTATGCTTACTCTCCTATGCAGAAAATTTTACTTTCAATTATCCAATACTTTGGAGCTCTATAAACAGTACATGAATTGACTATTGACTGTGTAAAGAACATTTAGATAAAAAGGTTAAATTCCTATGTATTTATATACAGTTAATAGGAAACATTTGCTTTTAAGTTATATTAATCTCTCTTAATGTCCACCTTTTAAGTAGAACAATATTACATATAATGGCTGCTGTAATTGTCTAGCCTATAGCTGTAAAGGCAAGTCTATTGACTGCCTATAGTGACCTTGAATCAATGAATAGTCACTAAACAAAGTTGTTGCTCTCTCTATACATGCCTACATACAATGGTTTCCTGGGCAAAAGGTACTAAAGTAAAATATTTCACATCGGGCTGGTGCTCAGACTCGAGACCTTTTGATCTTAACTCTTCTGATTTAACTGCTTAACCACAGACCCTCCAAATGTTTGGTAAAAAAAACTAAAGCAGTATAATCAAAATTGAAAGAAATTTCAGTCCAGTCTATTCCTTGAAGTGTATTGTGACAGATGTTTGATCATTTTACAATACAGTATAAAACTTGGTTTCACCAAGACTATACAAAAGACTTTAGAAAGATTTTATTTCTCCTGATTATTAAAACATAGTTAATTTATTATTATTTTATTTTAAAACATAGTTGTTTTTTATGTTGTTTATTTTTTAAATACATTGCAGCGACCAATTATGATCATTATAGTTACATCAAAATGTTTTGGTGGAGGAAGACCCCAGACAAATGTCTGGGCAGAACCACTGATACACCACCACTTTCAGCTGAAAGACCTTTCCACATTCCTGAATGAGACTCGAACATGTGGTGGGAGGCTAAGCAGTCAGGGGAGTTACAAATCGGCGATTCTACCACCCTGCCATGGGTGCCCCAAAAATATAGTAATATTTGTTTGTAGAGATTACTATTAATTATGTACATATACTGATAAAACACAAGCTTTTATAATTTCTCTTTTTGTCTCAGCTTTTGTGTATATACACTGGCTATGTTCAAAAGTACTGCTCTCTCTGATTGGTTGGAAAAAGTTTGTTTTTTTCTGGATAATGATGTTGAGAAGTCAACTTCCCTTATATGGAAATTAACTCAGCAAGCGTAGCACAGACTTATCAAACTAAGGAGCTGTCAGATCAGAATCTGCATTATTTGCTGCATAGTCTTAAAAATATGTCTTTGCATCTTTGTAGGTAGATCTAAGAAAATGATTTAGAATCTGTATGGGTTATTTACAAAATGTAGTTTTAAATTTGGGCTAGCATACCTGATCACAGGCCACCATTTTGACTGTACTGAACTTGGCAGCTCCAAATCTTCTTGCTAGGAAAGTGTACCATAAACTACAAGCTGGACCCTGAAAAAATAGTGACATTATTTCTTTAATATGAGGTGTTTATAGCATGATATCTTAGTAAAGGCAACATTCAATCTGCTTAAAGTTAACACCATTTATATTAACACATATGCACATTGTGGAGTGGAACAATTCTAGGTAAATTTCTTTCTCAAGGATATTAGGTGCGACTGGACAGGGTTCACACCATGAACACTTGATCCAGAATGGAGTATCCTTCTACTGGACTAACCCACCCTAAAGATGGGGGCTGGACAAAATCCCCTTTATCTCCAGACAAAATCACATCATTTAAGCTTAGGTAGACAGAAACCACCCTGTGACTTTTCCAAGGCAGTCTGAATCTGGCTAATCTATTAAGAAGAGAGATTATCCAATTGAAGTACATGTATAACATAATGATAGGTAAATGTACTTCCATCATAAATTAAACAAACTCTCTTTAATCATTGGCTATTCTCAATCACATTTCACCAATTACATATTAACTGATATATTTCAATATAATACTGTATGGTTAAAAAAAATCAGGAAAATTTTACAACACTACTGATCATAATTTGCTCTAGCTAAGACAAAATAGTATAGACCAAGATCAGCTGTCTGATCACAAAGTGCATTTTGCTGATGAGCTTCTAGCTATATGTCTTAATTAAATCTTTGCATGCAGATTACTATAATAACTATGGGTTATCCTGGTTTAACCTAAATTCAACATAGTTGAAAGCATAATTGTCATTAACATTTTTAAAAACACTGTAAACTATAATGATAAACTACATTGTACTGCAGTCACAAGCTCTTTTTTTTAACAATTAACTAGAAAATATCTTTAAAATAGTGAAACACCCTTCTGCAAAATTTAGAACGTTCAATTTTGAAAGCATGAAAGTATTATAGAATGGAGCCTGTACAGGCATAAGCAGAAAATGCTGCATTACCTACCACAAAACATATACCGAATGTAAAGAATCTTAGGGTCCGCTTGGGTTCGTATTCATTCACTGACCGTCTCTCTATCACAGTTTGGGCAAGGAAGTCACCTAGGGACATAAGGGTACCTACAAATAGAGTGATATCTATGGTATAATCATTTGTTACTTTTTTTTGTTACATGAGACTGACACAACTATGATCATATTGGTGACATACAATTTCTGGTGAAGAAAGACAAATGTCTAATTAGAACCACAGCTGCTCTGAAGATAAAAAACAATATGGTATTGAATGCTCCAAGGAAAAGCCACTTAAATTTGCAATTTAATATGATTAATTTCCAGTCTTAAAAATTAACATCTAATAATTTCATGCCATTTAGTGTAACATTTGGGGATTCATTGATCCTAAACACATTTTACATGCTCAAAGCTTGAGAACATGCATACCAAGTTGTATGTGTCATTGATTTTCACAAGCGAGGAGAGTGCAGTCTCATCACAGGAATCAAGAGGATGCTAGCTTATGTTCCCATCAGAAAGAGTAATTTTCCATCAGCCCTGCAGACAGATGTTTATACTTATACTTGCCATCAAAAAGAAACCAATACTTTCATAAAGAAAACCACTGAACACATAAAGCATTGCCATACATTGTGTTGGCATTGTCAGTACATTGTGTTGGCATTGTCAGTACATCGTGTTGGCATTGTCAGTACATCGTGTTGGCATTGTCAGTACATTGTGTTGGCATTGTCAGTACATTGTGTTGGCATTGTCAGTACATTGTGTTGGCATTGTCAGTACATTGTGTTGGCATTGTCAGTACATTGTGTTGGCATTGTCAGTACATCGTGTTGGCATTGTCAGTACATCGTGTTGGCATTGTCAGTACATCGTGTTGGCATTGTCAGTACATTGTGTTGGCATTGTCAGTACATTGTGTTGGCATTGTCAGTACATTGTGTTGGCATTGTCAGTACATTGTGTTGGCATTGTCAGTACATTGTGTTGGCATTGTCAGTACATCGTGTTGGCATTGTCAGTACATCGTGTTGGCATTGCCAGTACATTGTGTTGGCATTGTCAGTACATTGTGTTGGCATTGCCAGTACATTGTGTTGGCATTATCAGTACATTGTGTTGGCATTGTCAGTACATTGTGTTGGTATTGTCAGTACATTGTGTTGGCATTGTCAGTACATTGTGTTCAGTACATTGTGTTGGCATTGTCAGTACATTGTGGTAGCATTGTCAGTACATTGTGTTGGCATTGTCAGTACATTGTGTTCAGTACATTGTGTTGGCATTGTCAGTACATTGTGTTGGCATTGTCAGTACATTGTGTTGGCATTGTCAGTACATTGTGTTGGCATTGTCAGTACATTGTGTTCAGTACATTGTGTTGGCATTGTCAGTACATTGTGTTCAGTACATTGTGTTGGCATTGTCAGTACATTGTGTTGGCATTGTCAGTACATTGTGTTGGCAATGTCAGTACATTGTGTTGGCATTGTCAGTACATTGTGTTGGCATTGTCAGAACATGCTTTTATCCTAGAAGTAATACAAGGTTAAAAGACTTGCTCTATTTATTCACAATTAGTATATACATGATTGTATGTGTCTTAGCCACATTTCTGTGTAAAGAAATCAATAAAAATAATTAACTAACTGTTTTCTTGGTGTTGCAAATTTGTTTTCCTAGAAAGTGTCAATAGCTAAATTATCACCTATAAGAAAAATACTCAATTATTCATATTAAAGGTGACCTCTTCAAAGTTTATTGAAAACTGGTTAGTATGAAGGACCCTACCATAGTAGTTAGTTAACATTTAAATTTCTCTTTCTTATCCACTTGTCATCAAATCCTCCAATTCAATCAATAATCAGTCAATCAATAATAAATCAATCAACATTCATTCATTCAATCATCTGGAAATAATATTTAATTTGAATCAAACTGCTGTGCTAACTGCTTAACTGATGTGGAGCTCCTTCTTCTCAAACAATATTTGGAAGTCTTTCAGTGAAGCAGGAGATGGACAGAAATTAACAAAAGAGACAAACAGAATTAGACATAACTAACCCTCTGTCCTATATTATCCCCATGTGATTTACTATCACTTCCCATCCCTATAGAGACTAGATCACATCATGCCTTCCTGTAAAGAATGGGCTGCTGTGTTCTTGCATGAAGTGGTTAATAAATAAAATCTTACCCTATATTGTTGTGTGTGCTTTATTATAATCAGCATTAACATCCCTGTGGCTGCTGATGTTCTTGCATGAAGGGTTATGAATAAATGTTTAATCTATATTGATTGCGAATATGTCTCATTAGAATTACATTTACATCCCTGTGAACACAGGGCTGCTGTGTGCTTGTATTAAGTGTTTCTAAATAAATTCATACCCTATGTTGTTGCCACGATAGGAGCATAATTCTCGTATTATCCTTAACCAATACAGAGGACACTACTGCTAATAATAATAATCATACATCTGGCAAGTTTAAATTAGTATAAGCAATGCAAAGTTTCATTATAGCACAGTAATATAAAAATAGAGTAATGATTATAACAGCACATCCAGTTATTCTGATGGAAAAAGACCGCTAAAATTGTCTCAGTAGAACCACTGGTGCACCAAAGGTCAACTGTAGGACCTTTTTCATATTAAGTCCTTAGTCCAGACTCCAACCCAAAAGATTAGATGAGTAATCAGAGGAGTAACAAGTTTCTGTCTAAGGAAATCAAAAAATACTAAACAAATTGTCTTCCTGGGGTTGCAAATTTGTTTCTTAGCAAGAAAATATCAATGGCTAAATTATCACTCATAGAAAAATATTTATTTATTCATAATTATGAAGGTGACTCCTTTAAAGCTTATTGTAATTGGGTTGAGATGACAATACCTATGGTTAGTTAAGGTTTCCAAAATGTTGTTTAGTTTACCTGATTATCATCAAAACAATCAATCAACAATCAATCAAATAATTAATCCAACATTCCACAATCTGGAGATAATTCACTTGAAGCAAATTGCCATGTAAACTGTGATAGCTGTTTCTTCTTCAAATAATTATGATGTCAATTAATTCTAAAATAAGTACTCGAGTAATTGGTCATTTTTCCAATCGAGTACTCAAGTTACTAGGCCCCAGTTTCTAAAAGTAGTTTTCAATCCATGTTACCTATTTTTTTTATCATTAATATATAAGATAACAAAATATGATTATATTCCTTGAACTGGCTATATTTAATACATTTTGCAACTCTCTTACTAATAGAATTTATTTAAATTCACCTAGTGACCTATTTTTTGACCCAGTGTGACCCAATTACATATTCATCCAAGATTTCTTACAAACATTCTGCTCATGTTTGGTGAAGATTGGGCCATTAATGTGGCCTATAGTCTGTTCACAAGGTTTTTCTAAGATTTTACCTAGTGACCTACTCTTTGACAGGTCCATTCCCCGCCCCCACAGCCCCCCTACCCAATTACTGAAACTTATCCAAGTTTTCTTGCAAACATTTTGAGCAAGATAAAATAGAAACTGTAGCCTCCAGCAAATTGTTGATGCCCCACTATTTATGACAAATGAAGGGGGTATCAGAAAAGTTTCCATTGTTGTGCCCTGGTGAGCTTAAAATCAGATAAGAGTTGTTGTTCTTAAATTTGTCACACTGTTATATCACATACTACTGTATATTGCCCGTGTCTACATGGTTAGAGTCACTGACTTGTTACCCCTTAGTCCCTCATCACATGGGTTTGTGTGCCAGAGGGGGCAAGAACTTTCATGTGGGGAGGTCCTACAGGTGACCTGTGATTCACCGATTGTTCTACACCGCCAAAGTCAAAAAGGATTTAGACTATTATTTACACACAAACTAGCTCAGCTTGTTTAGGGATTAAGGTATATTTTCAAGGTCAATGACGCTACAGTGGAAAATTTTTCAACTGTTCACTCATCATGTATTTTAGAAGCTTTTAACAAATTGGTTATTATAGCAAGTTAACACTTGGATTCAGTGACATTAAGATATATTGAGGTGAATTTTAAAGACTGCTTTTGTTGTGTATTTTATTGTTGTGTACTGCAAAATCATAGTTGTGCTTTTGTACCAGCAATGAATGATTGTAATCGTCAGACAAACTTTGCCTGCATAAACCAATAAAACTGACTATGCATTGGCGTTGAAAAGCTGAACAAATCATTGAGTACATGTGGTTTTTATTATGAACCAGCCAAGGGTAAAACAATCTTTCAATTTTCAGAGATTGTGTTCACATGAAGCAGACATAATACTGCATTAACTGTAAAAAGCATGCCATGAATGCTTAGCAGGATACCACACCCAGGCATATTATTATGCCACAGAAATGACCAGGATGCCATTTCATCGAGTCTCAGGACCATAAATTTATGACCAGTCCCAGGACAGGTAGACTTTACTACTAAATTGATATATGGTTCTTTGGTTCAATCCAGTCAGAAACAGGTCCTATGACTTTTGATGAAACTGCACCCATCCATGAAACTACCACTGCATAGTTGCTTGCACATAAGCAAGGGTGGTTAATATACATACCATTTTTATATGGTGGCCTGGTTTTGCACCAGTGTACCATACCTGATGCTCTACCTACTGCCAACTAGGTCCATTCAGCTTAAAGGTGGTATCCAACAGTTGGATTTTTCAAACAACTAAGGCCTGTATTCACCAACCATTCTTAAGTCCAACAGTTGGATTTTTCAAACAACTAAGGCCTGTATTCACCAACCATTCTTAAGTTTAAGTCATGACTTAAAGGTGGTAACTGACAGTATGCCCATATCTAGTATATGTATCAACATCTGACCTCTGTGTGGTAGATTTGTGCAAAATGAAGACAAATATCAGACTTTAGTCTAAGCTTTGCCAATTTTCAGCAGTATCTCAGCTTTGGGGCATTAAAGCTAGTTAAACAACACTGGAAATGTTCCTTCTGTTTTAAATCTATAAATAAGAATGATTGGGATTTCTGCTAAAAAAAGACAACAATGTCACAGCGGGTGAGCAAAAATGTAAGTGGTCATGTGGTTGTCTTAGTAGTAAAAATAGCTAACAGTGCAGCATGGCTTATATGCAGGTTTGTATTGTCAATTGGGTCATTATGGTATCAATAAATAAAATTTTGTGAGATTTGTACAAGTTAACAACAGTTAATTACGCTGTTTAATGAAAATATGCTTGGTCCAAACTGTAGATACCCCCTTTAATCCCAAGTCACAATTTTCATACCAACAAAAAATGAGCTTATTTTTGAAGTTTCAATGTGATTTTAAGCTCAAAGTGGTGAAGTAAAAGTGTCATGCATAGATTAGACATGTACCTAAATACATAATGAAGATATTGTGCCTTGAAATCGATGACTTTCTTTCTGGCCCAAATTAACTGTTGTTACCCAAGAATGTGTTGAGAAATTCTGTTTATTGGTGCCCTGCATCTACGTAAAAAGTGAAGCAATACACCTATCTGAAACACGCTGCACAGTTAGCTATTTTTAAATGTTACTCTTGGAGATAAAATTTCATCAACATCTAGTTAATCTGCTCTGATGTTGATATCCTATTTTCAAAATCCCGATTATGCTTATTGAACATTTAAAATGATTTATTTCATAATTTTTGTAATTTCTTACAATTGAGGTGGTATAAGAATTGTTTTTACTTAAACAAGAGTATGTGTTTATGAAAAGATTATGTTAAAACTCCACCAAACAGGGGTAAGATACAGCCCCATATATTTGAAAAAGGCAAGGTTACCACCTTTAAAGGCACTGAAAATTGCATCAAGTGTGAACGATTGTTTTACAACCTCTCTCTCGTGACATCTCTGTGTATAATATACAAATTAGGTGTTTTAGCTGTGATCTCACTAAATGGTGTTCCACAACTGCTTGACCAAGAGTAAAATGTAACTGGATGTAAAAAAATTATGACTTTTCATGTGATGTTCAAAAATAAGTGGTATTGCATTTTGTTGTCTGTAATAGAGTACGAGTTTGTCATACAAGTATCACTTATAGTCATAGTCTACGATTCACTAAATGTATTAGTCATGTTATTATAATAGACCTAAAATGTGTTAATTATATCTCTTTTGTCATTCTACATTCGCATTCATCCTTTCTACTATGTTCCCACCTCATTCTGAGTTTCTAAAAACAATTGTTATTTATTACTTATAGCATGTGAGAAAGCTATTAAGTGTTACAAGCAATTAATGACAAAAAAATAAATTGTACTATAAAATACTAACAACTTACCAAACAACAGCTGTTCATTCAGTAAATTTGTTAAAACTTATAAAACTCTTAGTGCAGCTTAATTCAAATTCATTTTTTAATCATCAACTTCAGCAGCAGAAGCACCACCATTACAACCAACAGCACTTGGGATGTTGCGCTATACCAGTATCTTGTGATACTGAATGAATCAATACTGTAAAGCGATACACAATGAACATACCAGTTTTTGACATTATTTTGTATATAGTGGTTGCTTTTTCCATTTTGTGCATCCATAGTCATAGATGCTGAAATTAATGAATAATAACTGACATATCATTGCCGACTGAATCACAAATTTTGCTGTTAATTTGTTTCTTTACTGTTGGTACTCTGTGCCCTTCTAGTCATAATACTTTTCTGTTTCTGTGTTTACCTGTTTACCAGATCAACATGGTAATATGCTGTGGTATGTATTGCAATACACTCTATATGTATTGCAATATATCGTGGTAGGCTTCAAGCATATAGTGACAGCTTTAAACAACACCAGCAGCAGCACTAGACTCAGCAGCAACAGGAATTGTCACCATCAGTACAACTGTAGCTTAAATCTACAAATATTGTCACACATCTATTACCAAAGATCCTAAGAGAATTATCTTAATTCTAAGCTTGCTACATTTTAAAAACCTCATACTGAATTCTTAAGTTTTTTTGCTTTAGTATTATATATGTTACATGTCAGGGTTGATATAGTCATAAACAGGGACTGAGAGGCAAATAGTGTAGGTCCTGATCAGACAACTTAAAGCTTGGAGCTTGTTAATATGGACCTAACACTATTTGCCTAAAATTTAAAGACATAATTAGCAGGCTAATAGTTAACCTTGTCAAGGATGCAGAACCCCAACACCAGTAACATTACACAGCAGTTAATTCATGAAAGTGGAGAGTTTACATGGGAAAAGGCTACTTACTGTCAAAAGTTAATAATTTTCTCTTAACCTTAGTGTTTTATTCTTGCAACCAAATTGTGGGAGCAGAAAGTTTTAAAGGTCAGTGTGTGCACAAGAACAATAACTTAACAATAGATTGGTGCACTATATTTGTGCATAGAAATTGGCCCATGGTAACGTCTGCACTAAATGTTTGTTGTTTGTTTTTTTCATTGCACCAATACAATTATGGTCATGTTGTCGAACCTGGTATAAGGATTTAGCATATTTGTGTACATATTCATATATTTCAGAGCTTTACATGATAATAAAGGTTTTCTCCTGAAGGTTACAGTGCTGTCATTAGTATTTTAGGATATAACTTGGTACTAAGTCATAACCAAGGTAAATATCTAACCCATTACTTGTCGGAAACCCCATGCACTGCATTTATTTAAAACATTCCCCACCCAAATGTTGTTTCCAGCAAGTTAAGGGTTAAAGCTACTTGGTCCAAAAGACTGGTAAAATGTTCAATATTATCTTATTATAGAAAATATATTCCACTCATAGAGAAGCTGAGAGCTAAAGTAAGCAAGATAACTAAAACAAATAAGTTTCACAAGCATTAAACATGTACTTCACATGACTATATAAGCCGTATTTGAATTACTAACAAGTGTACATTATTATATATAACATGTAAAAAATTGTAATAAATTTGATGAAACTGACTCTCTTAATATATTGATAAGATATAAATAATAGTCTGGTAATGTCAGCAAACTTAACATACATGCATTAGTAATGTCCCAGCTCAACCAACATCTGGCCATCATGCATAATTGATGAAGTTGTGGTAAAATCTTAATTAACTTGGGCAAAACTGATGCTCTAAATAGATCTTACTAATAAGATAGAGAATGATTCTGCAAAGTCAACCAACCTGACATATTAGCAAAATCACACTTCAGCCATTAACCTGAACAGTGCATGTTACACAAGAACTAGTGCTGCAGGATAAATTGAGCAAAGAATAAAAGATCAGCTGCTTGGCATGAATGGAAATCTACCAGCTGATGTTAAGCTTACAGAAATGCTGGAAGAAAAATCCAATAAAACTGTGGCGAGACCTAGATATCTCTGACACCAATAGGGGCCTAAGCATTGTTAAACTTAGTACAGAGAGCAGAATGACAATGTTTCATGAAATATTTCATTTCTTTTGTTTGTGCTATTGGTGATATGTCGTGTTGATTTGATAATGTGAATACGTCTGTGTGTAAGCTTTTAGCTCCTATAGGTAGGCATTGCACATGCAAGTACATGAGTGTTACATATGGTAGCTTACATTTCTAACATATATATGTGCACTGAACCTATTATAAAAAATAATATGTTAACAAAGTCCTGTATATCAGAGTACAAGAAAAACCCCAGATAAGTGGGGTAGAACCACTAGCAAACAGCTTGTCAGGTGAGGAATCATTGTCTTCTCATACAGATTTTTTGCCACGAAGCGGGAGTCAAACTTGTTGTGTGGTGCCAAGGGGGGACAATCTGCCAACTTAAAACTGTTTGGTCACAGGATTCCTTCACAAATAAATAACAGAATGAAATCCTCAATACTAGACATTTTACCCTGATTAGGTGTTTTCCTCTGCTTTTTAAGGTACAACAAATGTAAGATGCTGCACCTCCAACTAAAGAGCATCAAAATTGGAGTTAAAATGCTTCCAAAAGCAGAAAAAATGGGAAAGTCAGCTTAAAGTGTGTTGAGGATAGTAAACCATTAAAAACATATTTGGGATAGTTTGAGTCAAAACAATCAAGTTAAATGTATTTTGTTACTTTGTCTAATGCTATAATTTGATTCCAAACGATTCTCAACAGCAATACACTTTTCCTAAAGAGGACAATTATCATCATTGTCATAATATTTGGTGTTTTCTTATTTCTATAGAGACAACTTAAGTACGGTATCAATTTTAGAAGAAAAAATATCCATAAATTTAAAACTGGACATGAAAATTTTCTTAAAATTTGGCATATCCCTTCAACATTAAGGTATAGAACACATTAGTTGTGTTAATTTTCAAATTCTGTATTTTATCTTTGACACTTGCTTTACCTTAACCCAATCAGAGGACTAGGTCTATTTCCCACAAGGGTCCAGAAATCCAGTTCTTCATGGCAAAGATGCTGTTAGAGCAATCCTAACACACTGTAACCATGATGGGCAAGACAGTATGGCAAAATAAAAACTTAATCTATTTTTAAAATTACTTATTTTTAATTCCCATCTCCCCTACAATTAAAATGAATTGTTAAGAAAAAAGGCATTGGCCTACTTTTTCTAACTTGTTAAAAGGTCATGATGTATTTTACTGAGCTAAGATTGAAATCATATGAAGCATTTCTAACCTATTAATATTTTATAGTTATTTAAGCATACACAATAAAATGTTAAAATTTAAATTGTCTCCAGCCTATAGATCCAAATTGAGAAGAAAACACTTTTCACAGAAATTAGGTTTATGATCCATCTCCATGACATTTGAAATTTTTGCTGAAACCTCCTTAAGATTTATGAATTTTTACAAATGATTTTTTAATCAAATAATGTTAAGTAGCTGATATTTTTCTGAAACATCTATGCATACAAGCAACTAAGTAACAGTTTGTTTAGAATTCGCTGCTTAAAGAATGTTTATTAATTTCAATTATGTTATTTTCCTAAATTTTTCTATAAGAACTGGGAAAAAAGTATACATTTTCCCTATTTAAATAATTTACCAAATAACCGCTATAAAATTACAAAAAAAATACAAAAAAAGTTTCATAATAATAAATACAGAAAAAAAATTCTCATGCTACAAACCAATTCCTATCACTACACCATGCTGTCAGCCATCACTTTATTTATGACTAAAATAGCATAAAGTTTAAATAATCAATACCCGGTACCTATCATCATGTTGTCCTGTTTAGTCTGCTTATGTACTTAAAATCCATAACAATGGAAGTTACCATAGTTTTTTTTACATTTTTGTAAAAAAAAAAGATAAAAAGAAAAAAAAAGAAGAGAAATAAGGTTAAGAGTGTGTTAAACCCTATCACCAAAATAGCTTCAAAATCCCTAAAGGATAATAACATAATAATACAAACATAGCAGAAAATAAGAAAAAATGTGTATGAAATAAAGTAAAACTGTTATAAAAACTGTAAACAAAGTTTTAATCAAAGCTCCTCAGAATTTTACAAAAAAAGATTTTTATAAATTAGTAAAATTTGGTAACCGACACTAAATAATACTTCAATGTTATAAACAATATTACCAAAGCTCAATATCCAATTTATTAAGGAAGATTGTCACCAGAATGAAATAACATAAGATAAGAACACAATAGAAAATAAAACACTTAAAAAGTGTTATAAAAAACATCAGAAGGAAATTTAAAAAAAATAAAATGAAAACCACCCCTCTAAAATGGGATTAAAAATATTGGTTACCTGCATGAAATGCTGATGTACGGACTGGGAACCGAACCAGCACATGTTCGTGAGCTCTCCATAGCCAGGCCATATTTAGTGAAGAGACAACACAAGTGATAGGGAAACACAAAGGTAAGGCTATACTACCAACTCTACATGTATCTGTGGCTGCATGCATGCATGGGAGAAGATGTATAAATAACTGTTTGAACACTTGCTGGTAAAATAAATCTACTTGAAAATTTCATACATACAGATTTATCTCAGCACTGGCTATAATTTTTCCCCTAAATTTCATAATACCAGTTTTGCAATTTTCTGTTACGCTGTCAGGTCACTGGTAATATCACAATGGACAACAGTTATGAGTAAATGAAAAGAAAAATAATGACAGCTGTTACATCACTGTTAAAGTCTAAATGGACAAATACGCATGTAGGAATTGCAAACAAATAGCTCCATTCATTGGTAAGTTTAAAATGAACAATACACGTGAAGTTACTGAAAAAGGAGTTCCAATCAAGTTATTGTCATCAGACTATGTAACAAGACATAAAAGTAACTGTATTTTTTTAAGTAAAATCCAACTGGAAAAGTCACAACATGAAAATCATACACACACTGCTGGAACAATAAAGTTATATTACAAATGTTAGGTTTATACATTAGAATACAACTGTACACTGTTTTTAAACCTAGAACCAAGGAAATGATGGTTATTAATATATCTTGGTGAAAACATCCAACAGTAATTTTCCACTGGTAACCAATACCTAACTGGGTTATGACCAGCCACATGCAGTGAGCTACAAAATTCAATACAGTTTAGTTTGCTGTGCTGCCACTGTTTACAATCAAGTGATAAGAATTACAGTTAGGTAGGGTGGGTTTATAATTATAACTGTTTCCTACTGAGTGCTTCGTTTGCAGTGGTACACTGTACAAATACTGTTATTGTATCATAGGTGACAAACTGGGACCATGTTATATACTAACACTCCCATGACCTATCCATAAGTGAGTTCATGCATTAGAGTGTTTACCTGCTTCAAAGTGATCATACTGTCAAGTGAGTTTGTGCTTTCATTATGATTCTACTTTGAAGTATGTTCCTGCTTTGAAGTGTGTTTCTACTTATAAGCATGTTCCTACTTCAAAGTGTTCCTGCTTAAAAGTGTTCCTGCTTTAATGTTTTCTTGCTTAAATGTGTGCTCCTGCTTTAAAATGTTCCTGCTTAAAAGTGTGTTCCTGCTTTGAAGCCTATTCCTGCTTTGAGATGTTCCTGCTTGAAAGGGTTCCTGCTTTGAAACCCGCTCCTGCTTTGAAACCCGCTCCTGCTTTGAAGCCCGTTCCTCCTTTGAAATGTTCCAGTTTTAAAATGTTCCTGCTTTGAAGTGTGTTTATGCTTTAAAAAGTGTCCATGGTTCAAAGTGTTTTCATGCTTTAAGGGTTCATTGTCTCAAGTTACGTTCTTATTTTAATATGTTTCTGCTTTTAAGTGTGCACAAGTTAGTTCATTAAAATTTATGCAAATTCTTAAAGATGTGTTTATGTAAAGGTGTTTTCCTGTGAGTGTTTAAAGATATAGGTGATTGTGCTTAAAGGCATGGTCATGTGAGTGCTTAAAGGGGTTTTCAAGCAAGTTCTTAAAGTGTTTCATGTGAGTATATTTAATGTGAGTTTGAGTGTGTTTACATGAGTTATATTTAAGTGGATTTAAGTGTGTTCATAGTGAAGTAAGTTTGAGTGTGTGTTCATATGCGTATAGTAGAGTTTAAGTGTGTTCAGGTGAGTGACATTAAAAGTGAGTGTATGTTCATGTGAGTATATTTGAGTGAGTTAAAGTGGGTTCATGTGAGTTAAATTAAAGTGTTTCATAGTATTTTCATGTGAGTTAGCACTTTTGGTGTTTTGTGAGCACTTCATGGTAAAGGAAGTACAATAGACAGTATAGGGAATTCGAAAATGAACACAATTAATGTGTTGTATACTTTAATGTTGAGTGTATGTCAAATTAAAAAAAAAAAGACTCCACCCAGTTTCGAATTTATGGAAATGTTTTTCTTCTAAAATTGATATTTAAGGTGACTCCTTTTTAATAAGGCCATGACCGATTTTACTGAAATAAGGAGCTTCCAGATATAATGTTATAAACGTTATCTTATTTTATCTTTAGGAGAAATGTTTTGCTATTGAGTATCATTTGGAAACAAGTTATAGCATTAGACAAACCAACCAACATGTTACTTGATTGTTTTGACTCAAACTATATAACAATTAATTGTTTGCAAACTCAACATGTTTAGGCTGATTTACCAATTTTAACTGCTTACAGTGCTTTATTTAAAAAAAATTACTCTTGATAGCCAAAAGATTTATTTCAGAATTGCCCACAACGTTCCATAAAGTGTTTTGGTTGAAGCTGCAAAATATACAATACTTTCACCATATGGTTTTGACTTTTTTTAGACTTTGAATATATCAGGTTATAAATTTGTAATCAAATTTAACACAAATCATTCAATCAATCAAATCAATTGCAGTTACAAAATAAAAATTCAAAACTACACATATTTTATTTTCATCTAGTAGAGTAATACAGAAAGAATGTCAAAGTGAAAAAAATAGGTAGAAAAAAAGTTAACCAGTCCATACTAGGAGTCAAACCCTTGTCCCCAAGTTTTGAAGCATGTTAACCCTAATTTTGATTCTCAATTGGAGGTGAAGAATTACATTCACCCTACCTTATCTGTTGAGTTTATGGTTAGGGCAAATTATTTATACTATGTAAATATTGTATAATAAATAAATAATATGGAAACATTATCATTCACAGAATAAGGTAAAATAGAAATATTATATATATAATTTTTATTTTACCTTATTTTGTGAATGATAATGTTTCCATATTATTTATTATATATATATATATATATATATATATTGATGAAGACATTGTTGTTGGTGACAATGATGTTATTTATTGATAATAATTTCAGTTTTCCACTAGAACTGTTACACAACAATTCTTTTGAATTACTCACTTCAAAGAACAGAAGTAACTCTTCCAGGATATAAAATTAAGGTTTACTGAATTTGTCTCCCTTTAAAATGATCTTACATAATCATGAACTTCAGAACAATACAAATTATTGAAGACTGACAATATATACATTTTTTTTTTCATTAAGATATTTTTTTCTTTTTCTTCATAATTTACTTAATTTGTACACTTGCATATTTCCATGCATATCTATATTGTTCATATTTGTGTTGTTGTTTTTTTAAATTTGATCACTACCTTTGTTTTATTTGAATTAATTGCAGAGAAGAGTTGAACCTTTTAAAAGTGAAACTTGGAAATCTTACTTGTTAAAGATATATCTGTTACATTTAGTTTATCTTATGTCCTTTTTATATTCCAATTGGCTTATACAGAAAGTATGTATTTATCTGAAATCATTTCTTTAAACATTTATTTTCACAAGTTTTTATTTTCAGCATATTATGACCAACAGTTTTTATACACGACCAAACATGCTGGTCACGATAATGGACAGCCAAAAACAACAACAAGACACATCAAGTTGTTCAGGTTTGTTTACAGTGTGGACCAACAACAAGACACATCAAGTTGTTCAGGTTTGTTTACAGTGTGGACCAACAACAAGACACATCAAGTTGTTCAGGTTTGTTTACAGTGTGGACCAACAACAAGACACATCAAGTTGTTCAGGTTTGTTTACAGTGTGGACCAACAACAAGACACATCAAGTTGTTCAGGTTTGTTTACAGTGTGGACCAACTGCAAGACACATCAAGTTGTTCAGGTTTGTTTACAGTGTGGACCAACTGCAAGACACATCAAGATGTTCAGGTTTGTTTACAGTGTGGACCAACTGCAGAAGCCTATTACATCAATAAACAACAGTATTTCTTGTTAGTATTCCTTTGTATTACCATGTTTATCTCCACTATAAAATATAATTCCAGTCTCATTATAAAGTAGCATTATCTGTCAGGTTGCAAAGCATTAATGACAATATATCTTTGCTCAATGCATAGCCATACTTCCTCACTTATAAGACTATTCGCTAATAAGACGACCCCCCTACTTCACCTGTGAAATTGCCAGTTTCTGCTTCGACCCTCTTATAAGAATAGGCAAAAGAATTATCAGGATTGTCGATCAGTCATGCTGTCTCAACTTAAGGGTAATTGGTAAACAGAGACTGTAATTTTCACATGTTGCGGGATGTATCTAGTCTCAGCTGCACAAACATCCTGTAGAGCATGGTGGCATGACATTTATTTCTTTGATATGTGTCACTAAGTCTGGCATGACAGTAAATGATATATCAGGGAACAGTGCAATGTCCTGGTGTACAGGCCGCTAATCAATAATTCCGTAAAGAAATGTAATCGGCAGCTGCTTATAAAAACACATCGTTCACACCCGCACTGTTAAATGCCCCAAAACAATGTTAAAACTTTTTTCCAGGTCACTAGACCCCAACTATAAGACAAGCTCGACACTTTGAACATGAAATTTTGAGGAAAAATCCCATCTTATAAGTAAGAAAATACGGTATTGCTATAAATCATATTCATGGGCTTGGAGCTAGACTTCACCACCTGTAACATGATACATATAATAGGCTGCATGTCTTACATTTTTGATTACTGGTATTTTATTTATATTGGATGAAAGCCAATGTGATCTACATTTTTAGTGACATGACAAATAAGCCTCCTGTGGCATACTGATTTTGAATTGCATTATGTGTCCAAGGTCACAATTTTATTCCAATGAAAAATATTTAAATTATAATTTATATACAGTAATATTGACTTAATGTATACCTGCAAAGCACAATGTGCATATGAATATAAAGGAATTGTCTCTCACAAACAAACCCAATAGACTGTAAGCAATGAAAGAAAAAGTGGAGGTGTGTAACAAAGACCAGGCCAGGTAGAAATGTTAACTGGTTAATTATTAAAGTGACACCCATGTATGAGATATTTTTTTATTTCATCAATTATCTTGTTTTATCTAGACACAATTGTAGGCAGTTTTCTTAAAAATAATACAGCAAAGCAAATATAAAACTTAAAAAAAATATATTTTGTTCAATCAATCCTGTTTGCCATGTAGCAGGATCATCTCAATGTGACTTAACTGATGGAAACTTGAAAACTTTGCATGCTTGTTTGCATACTTTATAGTTTCAATCACATTCAGACATGTAAATATAAGTTTACTTTGCATATTTAATTATTTTGCACCATGGTTTTTATATTATTCCAAATCACTAGCTTTGAGCTAGGTCACTTTTGGTATTCATTACACTAAAGTAAAGTATTTAGTAATATTAAATAAAAAATGACTTTCCTTTGTTTGTATTTGAGAAAAGTCAACAAGCATTATTGTCATTTTTTTTGCAATTTATGTAAACAAATTAAATCTATGTATGGCTAGATCTTTGGTTTACTTTTTCAGGACGAAAGTGTCTATGTGTAGTTATAATAGTGTTTCATGTGAAAAAATAGGGGTGCTTTATCAAATACTGTTTACAAATTTACTGTTTCATACATATATTATCTTAACATAATAGGATTTTGCTTTTCTATACTAGGATGCACCTTTACATAATCAACAATTCATAGCAATCATGTTTTGCTCAGAGCAATCTTTATGTTCATACATACTTCTGCACTGTGTTGAGTAAACTGAGATTAATAATTATGAAAAAATATTCCAATAGATCAATTAATCAAATCATGTCATTATTGCTATGCTTACATTTTCTGACCTAAACAAGGTATATTTTTGTCAAAGTTGATTGGTAGAATAGTCAAACTATGTGACCTACTTGCATGTTTGCTGTCTAATGAAGGTCAGCAAGCTCTTTGAAAGCAAGTTCTATGTCACCTGACTGTGAGGGTGAACAGTCACCTGACTGTGAGGGTGAACAGTCACCTGACTGTGAGGGTGAACAGTCACCTGACTGTGAGGGTGAACAGTCTAGGACTTTGCATCAGGTTAATTGTATAAATCGCACAAATTTCGGACAAAACCTTTAAAGCTAATCACAGATTTAGTCTCCCATAGCATAACTCACTGGAAATAACACAGATGGGGCTGTGGCTACTCACCTGACCATTTTGAATAAGTATGAGCCTAAACACAAATATTAGTAATGACATAACTATGAGCACAGAGAGTAGAAGTTATAGTTACAGCAACTCTCCATCTCTCTGTTTTATTCTCATTCGATTGTTTATCTTGATACTTATTTGCATCATTTTTTTGCATCACACCGATACAAATTTGGTACTTACAATGATGTTCAGCTAGTACAGGTTAGTACAGATAGAAGCATTTTCCTAATAAATATCTCGGAAGAACTTATAACACAAGACAATTTCACTTAAAAGATCTCCTCACCTGAAACTCTCACTCTACTGATATGCAACTAGTTTCATTCTCTGTTTAATCTTAGAATGCAACCCCTAAAACATGCCCCACAACAACCCTTACCCAAATCATTGACTAAAATAATTAGAAAATTTGGTTGAAAAAAAGTCATTAATCCAGGTACCACCTGCTTAATTGTCTAGAGCTTAGTCATTAAGAACACTGGAAGACTATAACTGAAAATTTCCTAAACTCAGTCTGAAATACTTAAAAAATTAAACAAATAAATAATTACTTTAATATATATTTAAGATCTATAAACGCAATGATTCATATATTTGACCCAACAAGTAATCACGCAAAAAAAATCTACCCAGATAAGACACCTACTCATTGGCAAGTTGTTCTAATATATTGGGCTTTCCGAAAACTAAGTTGTCTGCCCTTGAGTACTCTCCGAATGCGCATGCTCACTCGCACTGATTAAAACTTCCGGGGCATAAGTAGAAATTTTATCAGCGTGCATAACACAAACATCGAGTGACAGTGGAAAGTTCACAAAAGAAACTAACAAAACCGAAATGGAAATCGCCGAAAACTTTGCTGCATATGTAAAGGTATTTATCACGGGAAGGTGGTCGAAAAGAGAACTGTTTCATTGCATCTATTCTTTCAAAAACAAACAACTACGGCACGTTTGGATTCAACAATGTCGGACAGTAATAAGAAGTTTTAAGCAGATTTTATTTATAATATTTTGTACTTTCAAAAAAACTATAGAATTCAGCTGCTGCCTTGTGTTCATGTTTAAGACAATATAGTTAAATATATCCTTTTTCACAAACAACTGGAAACATTTCAATGTTTTCAGACCAGTCTGATCTTCACCCTGTTCACACTTCACTATAGCCCCGATTAACCACGGCCAGAGAGAATCACACTTCACCCTTGTTCAATAACATGTTGCCTTTGAATAGAAGTTTATGAGCTACACTTTCCTAAATGTATCAAAAGTAAAAAATGTATACTTGTTAATTTATATCTAATTATTTCTACAGCTTTCATATTTTATTTATGTTATTATAATTTCGTCTTCATATACTGGAAATTATATTATGAGCATTGTTGATCCTTCTTATTAGCAAAAACTACTTTTTTCTTATTTTAAACTTGTCTTAACCAAGGAAAAAATCATTCACCTGAATAAAAATATATGAATGGTAACTATTTTTTGGTTTGAATGCAATGTTACTTCATATAAAAATATGTTAAAATAAACAAGTTATAATCTAGATAATCAAATAAAATTTACACAAATACTGGAATGTTACACATTTATATTAAATAACTAAAATATGCGAGATTTTCCTTTAATTATTTATAAAAAATTAAAGAATTATATCATTTTTGAATTTTATTATTTCATATTTAAACTGAATCTCCACTGTTACAAGGTTGTTATTGTTACTTCTTCTGGCGATATGTTTTTGGTTGCCAATAATTTAATAAGGTTTTCAAACATCATGACAATTTGGAGTATGTAGTTATTTGATAAATGCACAACAATGCAACAAAAGTGTGATCTTTAATTGATGTTTACCTCCCGATAATTATTGTAATGATAGCACACACACTATTCTTGGTTGATAATTACTTAGTCATTTGATAATGATCATTCTGTAAAAATGTTATTTTAATGAAAATCTATGTAACATGCTCTACTAATTTTGAATATTGAATGTGTTATTCATTTAATACTATGTAAGTGTGTACCTCCTTGTGAGTTTTTTTAAATGGTCATCAAACAGATTTTACTAAGAGTTATCCTAAAGCCCAATTTAGTTTTACTGACCATCATGGACTTTCAGACTCATGTGTTACTCATCGGTCTCCCTTTAAAAACAAGGTAAATAACCGAGTTATCGTAAAGCCCAATTTAGTTTTATTGACCATCATAGACTTTCAGACTCATGGGTAACCCTTTCCATGTCAGATGTCTGCCACAAGAACTTAAAGGTGGTTTCCCACAGTTTGGACTAGATTTGCTCTCAAAGAACCAAGTAATTTGTTGTTGCCTGAAAGATCATAAAAATGCTGATTAATGATGTCCTACATCTATGTTAAAAGTGAAGCATTAAACTTATCTCGTTATTACATATAGATATTTCCTATCAAAGACATGCTGAACAGTTAGTTATTATTAATCTAAGAAGAAAACAACATGACCCGTAACTTTATGCAATCATTTGGGTAATCCGCTCTGACGCTAATGTCTATTTGTAGCATTAATGACAATCCTGCTTATTAATAGTTTTAGAAAGAATGGACCTGCTGAGTGATTTAGTTCAGGATTTCTACTGTCTTGAAGACAAACTTTGGGATACCACCTTTAATGCTCAACAGCTGATTAAAGTTTGCATTCTTGGTCTGAAAAGTTTTATTTTAGTATCTTCATGCATCAACTGCTAAAATAAAATGTCATAGAACTAGATCAAGAATAAGCATATGAAATGTTGGGAAATTGTTGAATATAATACATCTTGTAACTTACCTGCCGAGACAGCAGACGTCCTCACAGGGTATGTGCCTAGTAACTTATGATATGCTCGAAATATGGAAACCATTTTTCTTTTGTTTTGTAAACTTATCCGATGATAAATGCACAGATTAACTTGTTAAATACGCCACTCGAAATATGCGTCCAATATGAATACACATCATAAACAGCAGTTGAAATATACTAGGTTAGATAAGAAACTCAACGATTGACAATTTAGCATTTGTTAGTTAAGGGAAAGTGCATGCCAAACCGCAGCATTCGGGTGAATAAAACAAGCAACAAAACCGCGGAGTAAAATATCCGAATTGTTTTGACGTTGTCGTATGTTTTACACGGCTGTGTTGCCCTAGCTGTGCAGACTTTTATCTGGAATTTTGTTTTTAGATTTAACTTCTTTGGTATTTGTACGGAGAGTATGCAATAATATTAGTCGATGACAGATAACAAGTATGACAAAACACTGTCCTAACATGGGTGATCAAAACTTACCGAAAATATAGCGTTTTTTAAATCTTTAACATCAGCTACATAAATAGAAAACAACAACATCAACAACAAAAACAACACAAAAAAGCAGAAAAAACAACAACAAAACAAAGTAAACACAAGCAGAAGCTCCATGCAAACTACTGCCATGATTTTTATAAATCCTTTTTAAGGAAGAATGTCTAATTGCGTATTGGATTAAAAATAGGTTTATGATTAAAGATAGGTTTATGTCACAGAACAATGAACTCTTCAAGACTCTAAGTGTATTTTCGGAAAATGTTTTTATACGTTGTATTTTATAGCTGCAGAAAGTACAATTTCGCTTAGGGGAGATAAAATGAAAATAAGGAAGCTGTTAGTCACTTTTTTATTTGTAACCATAGACAGGAGTGTTGATTAAACAGATTTTAAATTCAACTGTCTTTGTGAGCTTTGTTAAATCAAACTGTAAATGCACAATTGCTGTTCTTCGCTGTTCTACGTTTCTCATGGCATACGTCGTTGTTTGCTTTACGGTCTGTTTTCGTTTCTTTGGCGTAGGCGTTTCTTTGGTGTGAGGCTTTTTCTCAGAGGTAAGCTCCAGAATCTGTACGTCACTATCCATCGGGACGCGGTTTGTTGATGTTCATTCTTTGTTTACATTTCTTCGGTGTAGGCTTTGTTCTCAACAATTTGTAGATCACTGTCCCTCTGTGATTCTGTGTTACTCACATCCAACTGTACATCGAATTTGCTCTCAGGGGAAGTACTCTCCACCATTTTCTTCGGACACTGGGTGATAAGTGGCAACTGTGGACAGGACAGTTAGCAACATCATGTCTCGGATCATGACAATGGAAACGTTTCTATGGCTGTTCTTTGTACATCTCGATGAATAATGTCCATTTTCATTGCCCTTATTTCTTTCTCCATCCTGGCTAATTGATCACTGATAGACTGTACATGTTCCTTCACCCACGGCTCAAATGTGTTGCTTGTCATTTTGTAGAGAGAAGTGTTGACTGCTTGAGCTCACGACGTTAAGTGATGGAATGATCGATCCGCAACGTTTTAAACACGGTGACGGACGTGGTTGACTACGCTCCTTACACCAACCATGTTTATGAACTCACAATTTTGGGACCACTTTTCATGTTTGACCATGGCATTGCCAATCCTTTTCCAATCTTTCAGTTCAATTCAAAAGTCTGAAGTCTTGTATAATATTCATATCCACTCATCAATACAGGAACCGAATCTGTTTCGTCCATTTTGATGTTACGACTTCGTTATTGGCAACAATTCACACAGAATAATTAATCAAAATCCACCGAACGTCCATTTTGTTGTGCTAGTTGTTTATTTTTACTCAAATGTACCATACTGTAACAAAAATGGGCGTATAGTTAAATTCGAGGCCCTTGGACCAAAGAAACTATGGCTGCGAATAAATTGAAAATGGACAGAGATATCAGACTTGAAAAGTGAAGGGCACAGAAAGTGAACTTTGAGACAATGATAGACTAGTTTCATAGACTATATATACAGATGCATGTCTCACTTTGAAATCAACATACGTAACATATAAATAAAATGTTGTATTGTGAATGGTAGTTAGTTGTTCTTTAATCATCATCGAGTCAGGTCTGCTTTTTCAATACCATGTGAATTTTCATTTCTAGTATCAGTGGTTCAGGAAAAACTCAATTTGTTAAAAAGTTCATTGAGTAGAAAACTGAATTATTCAAGTTGTTAGTACTATTCCGAGTTTTCAGTTACTTTCATTATGACCTTCTGTATAAATAAAGATAACTATCATAATACTGGATCATTTCAACTTTGCATCATAAAGCGTAAACAACCCCTTGTTCACAAGTATGGCAAGATGGTGCTTGCTTCGACCGAAGTATTACCAAAATTTAGAAAGAAGACTATTCAAGAAGCCCCAGCAGAACTAGTCAATTGCATATGTGAATGATGTCAAAACGTTTTAAAAGGGAATGTACCCTTGTCACAATCACAGAAGCGTAAGTTACACTTCGACGGCTTGCAAACAAGAAAGTGTCCGTAAAAAGGAAGAAGATTATTCTCAATCAGAAAGGAGGGTTTCTTCCTATGCTTGCTCTTGCACCACTTCTGGCGTAAGCGATACTACCACTAGCTTGTGAAATCATACGAAAATATGAAGAACATGGCTATTGTTTCCATTCGATTACTTGAAGAAATGAACAGATGGAAGAACGATCAACGACCACGATTACCACCATCACCACAAGTAGGCCAAACTTCATCTTTGCACAATGAAATGAATGGTGTTTTAGAAGATGATGAGTTGTCGGAGTCGGAAAAACCCTTAACAATTTGGACAAGTATTGCATAAATTTCAATGTGTTGCACAAAAAGCACTTGTACAAGGTCAAATTTACAGAGATGGAGTTAGAGAATGAGACCCCTAAATCAATGACCTTAAAAGATCGGATCATGGACAGTGTACCACAAACAATGCGACGCATGGCTATTCTTTTGCTAAACAGGATACAAGATCCTCCCAACTTACGATGGGATGAAAATGGTGTGTTAGAGTTTGAAGGAAAACCTATTCCAGGTTCTAACATCATCGACCTTGTCAATGATGTGCTTCGACACAGAAAGGGTTCGAATCCAAAAGGGTGGGAACAATTTTAGGAGGGCTAAGAGAAGTGCATGTTCCTCAGGAGGTCGTTGGAAATAAACACCAGTGAATTTGGATACAAAAGGAGGGGTATGAGGAGGATGAATTTCACGACAGTTTTGCTTATATATCTCCGAAATAAGAGAAAAAAAATCAAAACCTATTTAAAAGGAAACAGAGGAACTTCTTCATCAGGAGAAATGGGACGCGTTTTAAACAAGAAAATACTTATACATAGATCACCAATGGCAAGCTGATCTAGAAGATCTTCAATCCGTGTACAACCATAATTCACCTTATCGTTACTTGTTGTGTGTCATCGATGTATTTTCAAAATATGAATGGGTGGTGCCGATTGAAGGATCTGGATAATCTGGAAAGACACTTATTCAAGATTTCACGTCGATCTTGAAAGATAGCAAACCACATCTCTCTACAAACGGATAAAGGTCGGGAATCTTTTAATAAAGAGTTTCAAGTATTTATTGACAAACATGGCATTCATTTCTTCGTCTACGTCTGAAAATCCTGAGACGACAGCAAATGTTGAACGTTTTCAACGAACACTGAAATCAAGAATGTGGAAATACTTTACACAAAACTCGACGTTATATGGATGTGTTACACTTGGTTTAAACCTACACTTATCGCTTTCACAGAAATGTTGGACGTGCTCCTTATCAAGTTTCCGCGGAGAACGAACACGAAGTCACACAGATATTGTATGGCAAACAACCCAAGACCAATTCATCAGACTTGAAAGTATGTAAGGTCGTGCGCATTCACAAACGAAACGAACTTTCGACAAAAGCTGTCTTCCTAATTGGATTATCAAAATGTTCAAAGTGGTTCATGTCAACAAAACAGATCCAATGGCATTCAAACTAGAGGATTTGGGAGAAGAGGCGATTGCTGGATCTTTCTACCAAGATAAAACCCAACATATAAAAGACGATGACATATACGAAGTGGAATCAATCTTAGATCGGCGGACAAGACGTGTAGACGGAAAGTATGTCAGAGAAGGTAAAAGTACATTGGCCAGGATACATTTCAAAGTTTGACAGCTGGATCCTAGAATCGCAGTTAGTATAAATCACATGAGCGCTAACACCATGTATCAATCAGAGTCAAGTAGGTATTAATGTGAACAATTGAGTTACAAACATTGGACACACCTAAAACAATATCCACTTTTGAGGTACAATTTGTGCTCATCTTTATCATTGGACTTGTATCGTTTGTTAACCTGTGTCTCAATCGACCGGATCGGGAACTGTGGCTGTTAATGATGAGTAGTTGCATCGGATACATTTTGCCTAGCTCAAGCCTAAAATTTAAGAAGACGGTGGTAGCCAACACCAAGGTATGAAGATGCCTATTCGTTGATTTGAGGTAAAGACATTTACCATACCATCAGATCAGCGATCCAATATAGAAGATCATTTGTTCAGGGACAGTTGCCGAAACGTATCAGTTCTTGGCATGGTGTTAACGTAGACATGAATAGGTGATACGGGCACAAACCCATTTGACTTTCGCCACTTTAACCTGTCCAAACTCAAAAGTCAGTGTAGATGGAAAGACCAGCCATAACATGCCGTTTCAACCTAACATGCAATACCTTTTCTATCGGTATATGAAATTGCTCTTGGTTTTTAATTCCATTCCCCCATTTTTTTTTTAAAGTTCAAATGTTGAAAACTAAAAAAAAAAGTTAAAAAAAATTTAAAAATGAACAAGGATAAAAATAAAAGATTAAAAATGAAATAAAATGAAAAAGATAAAAACGATAAAATTGAAAAAAATGAAAAAAGTTTAAAAAAACGAAGTTAAAAATGAAAAAGTTAAAAAAGTTAAAAATGCAAATAGTAAAAAATGAAAAAGTTAAAAAAAAGAAAAAGTTGAAAATGAAAAAGATGAATGAGTTAAAACAAAAACAAAAATGAAAAGGTTGAAAATGAAAAACATGAAAAAGTTAAAAAATGAAAATGAAAGAAGTTGAAAAGCAAAAACGTTGAAAAAATGAAAGCATGTAAAAGAAGCAAAGATGAAAAATACACATTCGATAATATATCATCTTCCATTTGACAAACGACGAGGCTAAATCTATTCTTTATCACAACGCCAAAATTCTACATAGTTTACATATTTATACGAATAGATACGATGTTAACCCCGCATTTTCCGAACATACAACCTCATGTCCCTACATTCGCTTTGAGTACAACAATTTTGTTTTCTTATATTTTCTTATATACCTTTGGTACCATAAACATCTTTTTTTTACAATGTTTAAACACATTTTCACTATTTCCTAAGATCCAACCGACGGAAATCCAACCCCACGTTAGTAGATATGCTTGTAAAAACTACGCGCCTCCTTTGCAGAGTTATCGTTCGTTATACACAGATATTCATCTGAAACAGGCTCTTGGCCATGTATGTCACGATTCTTGACTCACATAAGATAAGGAGTTTTGTTTTGTATTGGAGGTTCATATATATATATATATATATATATATATATATATATATATATATATATATATCTATATATCTCTATATCTCTATCTCTCTCTCTCTATTTCTCTATCTCTCTATCTATCTCTTCCCTTTGGACCATCCCTCTTTTTTGCCTGTCTCACATTTTCCACTATTTTTCCTACGATTTTCCTCGGTAGCATAAATCTGGTACCATATTTTTTCTTAATATGTCTTCAGTACCATACATCCTGGGCCCATATGGCACCGGTACCATAGGGAGCACCCTACACTACTGACATGATATCATAGTGAAGACAGTACCGTATCTGCTCCACGTGATGGACAGTCTCTGATTGAGTTTTTACCGGTGGCTTGGACGTTTTATACATACTCAGCAGTTAACAATGCACTGGTGGACGTTCGTGGTCTAGTGGTTAAGTCGCTAGAATCCGGATCGGAGCGTCCCTCGTTGGGCAAGATTTGCTCCTGGTACTCAGTGTCTGAGTACTGGTTCTACTCAGGAATTGGGCAGTCGAGGTAGGTTAATATAAGTTTAAAGAACATTTTCATATATTCTTGTTTTCTAATAGACTAAAATAGATAAGTTCAAGAATATAAAACTAAAATCAATAATATCTCTTTGGAGTCACGCCTTTATTAACTGCAACATAGCAGATTATACAAAAATGTGCATATTGATAGCCCTAAATCTATATATCGCACAGACAATCTATTGTGCATTAAGAACTGGATAAAGTTAATGTTAGCGCATAAACATAGTAAGTCAACGACAGAGTGTTCAAACCTGATTAAAATAATCATATCACGAAATCAGTTGCGATACTTCATTCTTTTGTGTAATATAAATTCGATCTTGGCACGGCTGGTTAGTTTCGACAGGGGTATGCAACATTATTGAACGATGATAGATTCTTTTTGTGATATAATCATTACAAGGGTGCAGTATTAATACGCATTTTAAAGGTTGTACAAGACAGTCTGGATTAAAAATTTTTCTTAACAACCAAATAAATTGTTACCTGAAAAGATCTCGCGAAATACTTGTTCTACTCTAGATGAACAGTGAAACATAACACGCCACTGTCTTTACAATCACGCGTCTCCTATCTTAGTCAGGCGACATTTTTTTAAACTAAGAAACCACGTGACCACATACTTTAAAGGTCACGGTGTACCATCATCCGGGTAATCCGCTTTGATGTCGATATCTATTTTCAGCAGAAATCCCAACCGAGCTTATTTGTCGATTTGAAAACCAACAAAAACAACAACTAGAAACAACAAACAAACAAACAATAGACATATATGCAAACAATATATACTTGCAGCGTTTTCTTCCCAGTTTTTGCCGTTTGTACATATCATATTAGGATACTCTGTAAGTAGCTTACGATTCCGATCAATGCAATATTTGCTAACATATTGGTAGGATCCTTAATTTCATACTATCATTCATTTCAATTACTAGAACAGACTTAAAATCAAGACACAATACCCCTTTAACGTGTTTCATATGAAACGTGTCGAAACTAGTTTAAAACTAGTTTGAACTAGCAATCTTGAAGGGCTACATAACACATAACACGCTTAAAAGAGTACTTGCTTTAATTGCCATACATTACACTCTTAACTGACAGCCATCATTTATACATTGGTTTGTGTTGTCATTGAACAGTTGTGGAATTGTCCATCAGCAAAGGTTTATTTTTTATTTTTTCGACGTTACACCTTGTCTAACAATTGTTTTCCTTGCTTTCTCTCTCTCTTTCTATTTCATATTGGTTTACTCTGTGTCTTTGGTACTTTAACTCTATGTCCTTTAGGCTGTTGCTTTTTACTTTTAATACTCATACAGTTGTTGTTGTTTTCAAATTGTTTTTTTATTCATCCACCTTATATACCGTTATTTTGTTCTTTTTCATTTCATCAATTGAACAATTTAATCTCTCATTTTGCTTTGGCTGTCTTTTACCAATAATCGTGTAAGTTATTGATATCATATAATGTTTCCATTTTAGTTCATTGTTCGATTAAAGTGTGTTTTTATTTCTTTGGTGATGATTGAATATATTGTTTTCTGGTGTTAAATCCACACAAGCAACCATTCAGCGTAGAAACCAAGCCACCTAGCAATCCATCGAACAAATCCACCAACCAGTAAATTAACCAATCTTCGTATCAATCATACAACCAACAAGCCATCCACCGAACCAGCAAACCATCAACCAACCAACCTATCTTACATCCATACATCCACCCAAGTCTACCCACCAACAAGCAATCCGACCAAACACAAAACAACAAACATATAAATAAACAAATACGCCTAACAAATAACACAACAAATAACATTAATATAACAGTTATCTTTTCACACGAAATATTAACTACCAGCACTATGGCTGTCTTAATCATTTAGCGGTTGTTGTTCTTCCCAGGTATACATCGATGCCGTACGAGAACTATCGAGATCATATTGACCCCAAGACTCAATTATTTCGCCCCTCTATCGGGGAGTACGTAGCCAAGAGTTTCCAGCCGCATACATATTCGGAACAATCCATCAAGGATGTCTTCAAGATCCAACCGACGGAAATCCAACCTCACGTTAGTAGATATGCTTGTAAAAAACTACGCGCCTCCTTTGCAGAGTTATCGTTCGTTATACACAGATATTCTTCTGAAACAGGCTCTTGGCCATGTATGTCACGATTCTTGACTCACATAAGATAAGGAGGTTTGTTTTATATTGGAGGTTCATATATATTATACACTAAGTGTTTAAATTAAACATATTTTGTTTCGGTCCGGAAACTTCAGATCACTTGAGTAATTAAAAATAACTATGGAATTATTTTCTATACTTTTTATGCAAGACAGATAACTACGCGAATGTAAACTAGAGCAGTGTATATAGATTACATACAGGTAGATAAAAATAAATTTATGGCTTACTGACATCATTTACTTTATAAATAACCACATTCTACTTACTGTATATTTATTACACTGATTTTCACAAGCTCAGTGTTTAGCCTGGTTTGAAACTTCTGTTTTCAATTTCCTAACCGACGCCTTACCTGACGTCATACAGTCACGTTGCCTAAAATAATCTGAGTCTGTGGCAGAGATAAATGTAATAAACCGACAATGTAAGAGACTGAAACACTACAGTATACAGTATGTACTGCTCGGGTCACCTCGGCTATTTAACTTTCACAAATAGATTCCCAAACGTGTAAGAGAATGGCTGAAGATGGTGTGAACGTTACTGAGCATAATTATGTAATATATTTTACATACTCAGATTGCTTTAAGCCTGGTCAGTTAGGCTACGAATACAAACTTAACTGGGACTTCCGTCTTATAAAATTTCGGACATCCTCGGCAGAATGACGCTAGTTGTTGGCTAATTAGAGCTCACACTCTTTCTAAATTTCGCGGTAGTAGTATTCACTATTAAATATCCATAACGATTTAAAGGTGGTAAGACAGTGTGCCTTGACTGCATACATGTAACAATGTCTGACCCATATTTGGGGGTTTTGTGCTCAGTTTCTGCAGAAAGTCATACTTTAGTTTTAGCAAACACGATTGTGAACGCTGCCTAATTTGTAAGACAGTACATCTCGTGTAAATTACTCCACATGTTCATCCTTTTGAAATCTATAATAGGCACAATTTAAATTTCTGCTAGAAACAGACATTGACGTCAGAAACGACTACACGGATAATGATAGACATTGATCTCAAAACTAAGTGATCATGTGGAATATTAGTTTAAAATAACTTAATGTGCAGTGTGGCACAGATAGAAATACACGTTTGTAACGGAAACATTCGGAGTGTTATGCTTCATTTTTCACATAGATGAAGAACATCAATTATCACCATTACTCGGAATGTGTTCAGGTAACAATAATTCATTTGGCTGTTTGGGGAAATATGTTTTGGTCCAAAACGGACACAGCCTTTAAAACAATGCGATTTAGACAACTAGCCAGTGACGCTGCCTTCTGAAATACACGTGATAATAAATCAATATGATGTTTTATCTTGATTTTTAATCAGACGACTACCTTATTTTTCACCACCAACAAAATAGCCGCAGTCAATAAGATGTAATAACTGTTTATTTTCAGGTGTATACAGGACCCGAATTTAGACTGCGCGAGATTCCGTCGTTGACATGTAAGTAAAACCAAACGAATATGATGTAAGCACTTCAGCTGAAAAGACACTGACAAAATTGGACGCCTAGCAACGGCATATATAAAAATATTAATTAACAATATTACCTTTTATTATATATGTGTAAACCCGGTATTTTATCATTCGAAATGAAACTCTTAATAACTGTTTCCGTTTGTATTTCCAAAGATCACGAATACAAGATGCCAGATCAGGATCCTCTTACTGGCAAGGCCATCACCGACCGATCCGCCAAATCACAAGTGCATGTATGTATTTCCTGCGATTTCATTGACTGCATATTACTCAAGGTTTCTACTAAATGAGAACTGGTTCTGTCCAGGAAATGGACAGTCGTCAGGGATTAATATGAGAGGAAAAACGTGTTTCCCAATCGACTATAAAGAAAGATAGGTTTAAAGTAAAAATTAAATATACATCAAGATAACTTAAAGCGTTAAAGATGAAAACGTTTCAACGCCTTGGTTCCTATTATGTATTGTTTGTGCTATGAACAATGCCGTTTTGGGACAAAATATATATTGTAAAAATCGTTGTTTGGTCTACCTAAACCTTAAATAGGTTACTTAATTGTTTTGTTTGGACTTTCATATTAGATCATTGAGACAACACCATCAGCACTGGCATAAGCTCAATGTCGTACATTCTTAGTAGTTCACCATCGTAATTGTCAATTTAGATTTGTATGTAATTTTAAAACAACATGGTCACATTACGCCATATTTGCATTTTTATTTGTTTGCTGAAAACAAACACATTTTAAAAACACTTGCAATAAAATGGATTTAAATACTACCACTGACCACTAGAGTAGCGCCTATGTGTGAACATTCCGTGTACCGTATAGGTAAGAAGAATCTGAAACATAGCGATGCTTTTCAATCTATACATATCTTTTTTATGAACTGCAAGCTTAACAACATTAATGTATTCAATACGCATACGGTAATATACGTTATTGTATACGTCTTGTAAAATCAATACTCATATTGGCTTTATAGTGAGACAACAACGTAAATAATCTTTGAAACTTGAAAACATGAACTGGAACGTTGAAACTTGAATAACTTGCATGTATTATGCACTATAAAACATCACCATTCATTACTATCCTTCTATGATTTCAGACTGAACCATCAGTTGTATCCGTTGACCCAAAACTACAGAAGCATTTCGAAGAGTTAAGGTCCTTGGAATTTGTATAAGGAAAGCATTTGCAAATACTCTACTGTTTTTTCGGAATCTCAGTCCACCTATTTAACTGAAATATTCCAGAAGATGACGCAAATGTCTTCATGAACCTATTTCGTAGACATGGCCGAGGTGTTCCAAATGTGTGGAAAGAAGCCACTAAATACACATCGGCTAATTTACTTTCAGAAATAGAGCCTATAAAGAAAATGCGGACGGAAAGAAGATTGTTACCCAACCAACTAGTGAAAAATAAAACATATATTATGATCTAGTATGCTAATTGAGAAATAAAGTATACTGAGTTTGATATTTACAATATTTTTTCATGAAATTGTTTAGAAAAGCGACTGTAGCCAAGCGGTAAGAGTTGCCCGATATTAACGTTTCTGTTTCCCAACACATTGAGTTTGATGACCGGAATAATTGTTTTATTCAAGTGGTAAAGCTGTTCAGCTAGGTCGGTGTAAGACGCTGGTTCTGCCCAATAAATCCTAGTGAAAGAATTTCAACTAGACATAGATGACAACAGCTAATATATAGCGATAAAATGATAGCTTTGGTCAGTTTTTAGAAATGGTCTGTTTTTAGAAATCTCTTGTCATATTCGAAAATGTTTTATGTACAATTATTTCAATAATATGTGTAACATTAATTGTCCACGTATTTTTGCTTATCAAATTGATACATTTCATATTCGAGTATCACCCCTTTGATCAATATCGTATTGTACAAAACTTTACTAAATGCATCTATTTACATAATTTCATTGTTATTCCTCAATGCTGAACCACACCGAAAGTAAATTCAAACATGTAGGGTTGTATATGATAGCACATTAAACTTTAACCCATTTAACGTATTTTAAAATATTGAAATAGATTTCTATGACAAAAGTCGGACAAATTTCCCGTAATAATTGCACAAAATCTCCAATAATTAACTAACAAGTTTAGTGATTTGTATGAACTATAGCATATAGAACCACACGAACTCTATGTAAAATATGGCGTTACTTTCGAGCCAATTAGTAAACAGTTTATGACTAACTAATACAGTGGGCGTATCTTACAACACTCGTAGTTCTTACTGTCAGGAGCATCATATGGTTGGAAACACAAATATATTATTTGAAACGCTTTGCGGCTCTTAGAATCTGCAAACATAAATATAACCATCAATTGAAGGACAATATAATCTCATTAAATCCAATGATCTTGGTCGATATTGTAAGCCATTTTCCAGTGGGGTTGCATACATTTCATATTTTATTTTAGTAAGAAGCTGTGACCAAGTTGCATTATAATTAAATGCTTGTATCCGACAGTTTGGATCAAAGTATAGTTTGTTTCTCAAACAACCTCAAAACAACAACAACAACAACAACAACAACAACAAATAGTTGTTACTTATCTGACAAGGTCCCGAGAAATGCTGTTTATTGATGCCCCAAAGCTATGACAAAGGTGAAATATAACATTTCATTCGTCAGTACAAACGTATGTATTTTCTATCTTAGTAACATTGCACAGCCAAATATTTCTAAACTAAGCAAACCACTATACCATTACCTTTGAGATATATTTTATATATCATCACCATTCTGACATGGATATCTATTTAAAACGGAAATCCACATCGTGCTGATTTATAGATTTGAAAAAAATGAACCTAAGTGCTTATAGAGAAATTATGCGGTAAGATATTGTTATATGGCTTTGATTTAGGCGAACTTTAGGAGACCACCTTTAACTACCGACTGCGCAATTCCTCAGCCCTTCACCGCGTGTTCGGGGCCCGGTTGTGGCGAGGACTTGATTGTGGGAGTCTTCCTACGGTGCGCTGCTGGTTCTTCTCAGACACATATCTGAGATCTTCCAATACCAATACTTTACTGACCCTCGCCAATATGACCGTACTGTCGGTGCGATGAAATAAAATCAAATAACTACGTCAATGTTAATAATCATTATTAAGTCTCCAAGTTTGAATTAAGCTTTTTTATTTTATTATCGAAGTATGAAGAACTAAGATTCAAATTTAGTCCCTTAACATTATACAATTCTACTACATAAAATAAGTAAAAATGAATTTGCAATTAAAGTTTAACGATATGAACCTGTATAAATCTACACAGGTACTAGCTGCCGTACACGCTTATTCTTGCCTTCTAACCTTGGTTTAAAATAACACCGTAGTTTTGAAACTATTCACATACAAATCCTACATAGTAACAACTGTTTTGTACAAACTTGAAACAGTATCTCCTAGCAGAGGGTAATGTTGAGCGCTGTCGCCCAATTATATGAATCATATCTTTTATCCTCGAGTATTTCGGTATGCCTAAGTACTGTAGCATTTTTTCTTAATTTCGGGTTTACTCAATATGTTCAAAGGAGATCGTTGAACTGAAGTCGTTGACGTTGGTGGTTTAAAGCATTTCAATGTTATATTGGTGTCCTTATTTTTACAAAAGTGTTTAAAAAATCGACACGGTGTTAGGTAAATATTGATATGTTTATTGTTTGTCAAAGTTTTCGATGAACTTATATATATTTTAATGTTTTGCCATGTAACTAAGAGGACATTTTCATTCGTTGTGTTTAAATATTTTGTTTCATGAGATATGTTTTAATTGCGTAACCGCTTAGAATGTATAGAATTATAGTTACATGGCAGTAAATGTCTTGAAATATTATTCGATTTTGAAGGGATATGAATGCATGAGCATACGATACGAGACTGTATTGATTCAATCGTGATTAAAAATAAGAACATACCTAAGTCTGACTGCCGAATAAAACTTGAGTATTAACATTCATTAATTTTTTTCATTCGTAATGTTTAAAGAGTTAGCTTCATGATACAGTGCGATTGCTCAGACACCGAGTGGCTAAAGGTTGGATTGCTTGCGCTTCTTAGGAATCTAAATTAAAAGTCTGACACTTTTATTTTAGCAGTTGTATATTGTTATTATATTAATAAATGAGAATTAGTGTGCATTAATTCTAGCAGGAATAAAATAGCCTTTCTACTGCAAGAGGATACGATATTTACTTTATTTCTTAATACAATCAAGAAGCATCTGAGGCACATTTATATACTGTTGTAATCAATTGTGAAAAACAGCCTACGGACTTAAAATTAATATTAAAAAGGTAAGCAAATCGGAATGTTTCTGACATTTGTTTTGAAAAGATCTTTACATTACAAAAATCAATTCAGGTTTTTAAGAATCATCAATCAACATTGTATGAGATAAACACTTAAAAATGCCCGCTAACAATTCTATAGGGTGTTATTCTTCATAGATCATTGATTTCTATTATATTTAAATTGCTTATAAAGTATATATTTATTTTTATGAATTTCGCCTATTTTTGTTACAGTGTATATATAAGTGGGTAACAAAAAAGATCCACATGAAAAAAATGCCGTTCGAATTCTATCGTATGGGTAAAAACCCGACTTCCGGCCTGTATTCCATCCACGAGCCAAAACTCGAACTCGCCACTGAACCATTAACTGTTTCACGATTACAAACCGACCTCTTACACGGAACAGGGAGGGGAAAAAGTCACCGGAAACGAAGGCGTCAAAAGCTGGAAACAGCAGAGGAGCTAGCAAGGCTGGAAACATTAACACTAAGGGGGCTGGAAAAGGGCAGAACAAAGGTTCGAATAAGTCGGATAAAACTTCTGAGAAATCTGCAAAGGATAAGCTCATTGTATCAGCCGCAGGTAAGCAGGTTGAAGTTTATGATAGTTGAGTTATAGTTTATTATATTAACTTTTAAAGGCTTGTATCCGTCAGTTTGAATCATTTTCTTTCTTTCATACAACCATATAAATTATTTTGCCTGTAAAGATCCTGTGAAATGGTGTCTACTGGTGCATTATATCCATGTGAAAAGGAAAGCATATTACCCCACTTGTCATTACAAAAATATTTTCTATACGAGCCACGCTGCACAGTTAGCTATTTTTCAAACTAGTAAAAACAATTGACAACCAGGTCGGATCCAGAAAATTTTGGTAGGGGCTTTCTTGCGATAATTTTGTTTTCACATTCTTTCAAAGCTTTCTTCTTTGTTCTATGCGCATTCCTTTTATTTACTAGTATCATATAAACAGATTGTACATTGTCGGACGTTTCCGTATTTGTTTGAAATGTTCTTTGTTGTAATTTTTTTCAAAATAGTTTTTCTGTTGCATTCTCTTCTCTTCCCTTTTGTGTTTATACAACTGCGGATAGTGTCATTGCCTGTAGAAATTATAGTTCAGGATTAATATTTTGTAATGTGACATGTAATCATCAGAACTCTTTACAAACATCACATCACGCCTTGATCTAAAACTGTTGTTTGTTTCCGCTAGCCTGACCGACCCTAGTTGTTTTATCGATTATGAGGAATCTGAGTCACATTTATTATTTGAGTTATTTAACTTCATTCCGTTTAGGGTGTTAATATTAAACGGAATTATGATTTGATTCAAGTAATTCGCAGATAAATAAAATAAACTGTTGCGGTAAAACAGTCAAACTTCTTATCATATTTTCTTCGATGATGTTTAAGGAAAAAATCTATGCTATGCTATGCTATACAGAGGTTGTTGCCTGACAAAAGTAACATTAAAGCTGGCAAATATATAAATTTATTATTGAAATAATAGATATTATTTTAGAGCATGTTATTATTATTATTACAACAACAACAACAACAACAACTACTACTACTACTACTACTACTACAACAACAACAACAACAACAACAACAACTACTACTACTACTACAATTACTACTACTACTACTACTTCTACGACTACTACTACTACTACTACTACTACTACTACTACTTCTACTACTACTTCTATTATTATTTCTATGTCTATTTTTTAATGACCTGAGTCTGTGTTAAAGTGTTAAAGCTGATATTTCGATTTGTATTTACATCAGACACATCGTGTTTACCATAGCTCATGTATGGAAATAATGTTGACCATCGAATGGCGAAACTGAAAAACAACAACAACAGCAGCAACAACAACATCAAACATCTGAATTACAATAGGCGGACAAAATGTTACAATCATTTCTTAAATGATATGCCTTTAACTAAAACAACAATCTTTCGTGTAAATTATATTACTAATATAAAATTCAAAGAAATAGCAAACCAGAAAGATTTTTGGACGTTATCAGACGCCGCACAAAATAAGTATATTCATATTATTAGCTAGACATGAATTGTATTGTGTACCGTTTTAACTATAACTCTACATAGCACGAACTATATTTGTAAAGATGAAGCGAAAACATACAAGATCAATACAGGTTTGTTTCTCATATTAATAAACTCCAATTTTCATACATCCTTTGGAATAATCATAAATTTTAGAAATATAGAAATTTTAGTGGTTTTAATAATTTTCCTTTACAAAGATATTCTAAAACTGTAATTTCAGAAAAGCAATAATTTAATTTATTTTTGTATGTAATCACAGAAGAAAAAAAATCTTCATGTGTAAATCAAAACGTATCCATTTCCCTAGTGAGTCGTACTAGTGTGTGTGTATATATACATATATATAAAAACAGCACTTCATGTTATTTTTTAATCACGGAATTCTAACGTAAACGGCAAAAATGCTTCTTGATTTTATATATAACAAATATAACATGTGAACTTAACAACATACACTAAATCATTCTACGGCGAATGGTTAAAAAACGCGCGAAAAACGTCACTAGTCGAAGAATGTGCGCAACGTCTTATTATATTTCTTTCTTAATATGAAATTATATGAAAATATATAAAAAAATATGAAAATACATTCCCACAAGGGAGATAACTAAAACAGTGTTTTCATTTCGAAAATGGGAATAGCTTTTAATGCCCATTACTTCCGAATCTATGCACGATGTAGATTTCAGCTAAAATAGAGATCGACGTCAGAGCTGATTACCAGTATGATCGTGTAACGTGATCTAAATAGTAAGTGGCAACGAGTTTTCTTTTAGTTTAAACATAACTATGGCTAACTATGAAGCGTAGCTCGGATAGAAAATATGTGTTGAAACGACAAGTGTGATGTTTTGCTATACTTATCACATGGTTGTAAAGCACCAAATAAACAGCATTTTGCGGGTTCCTATCAGGTAATAATGATTTATTTGGGTGCATGAGGGAAAAAAGTTGGTATCCAACTGTCGGATGTCACACTTAAGAATATACTATGTTCATTGTGGTTGTACTACTTGTACACAAGTACGGTGCTTTTAATTGGTTATTAAAATTTATTGATTAGTAAATAAAACGTAGATAAAATCCAATAACACCTTATACTGCTACTTGTGAGGTATGAAATTGAAATGTTTCAACCTATGATCTGTTACCAATTTCTTTTCTTTTTTTAAATTCAATGTCTTCGCCATTTTTTAAAAAAAACATCACCAACAAAAAGGAACAAACAATCAAGAAAACAAAAGAAGGTTATATAGGTGTTTCCATTTGCAGACTTACCAGCCAACAGAATTCAAACCCTCTTACATGGCCTATACTCTACCCGATGCCGATCCCGTCACGGGGAAAACATATTCCAAGAAGAATGAACCACCAAAGAAGAAGCAAGACAAGAAACCCCCTCCACCTAAAACACAAGAAAAGAAATCATCACCTAAACCGGAGACAGTCCAGAAAAAGCACGAAACTCCACAGCCAAAGAAGCAAGAAGTTAAGGTAAGATTAATTTTCATTTTATATCTTAAAGGGGTCTGGCAACAATAAGCAGGCCTATATTTATCATATACATGTACATAACACGTAAAACTCCACTAACCGCACTCCAGTCTGTTTTAAATTACTACGTCAATATTAAGTTACATTCGAGACACCTCGGTCATCTCTGCGAAATTCTGAGCTTTTCGGAAAAGCAACGGAACGTGCCGAATTGTTCAGATTGTGTCGAGCCCACAGTATACTGTTTATGACAGGTAGATATATGAGGTACCGGAAATAATTATTTTCAAGGGCGGAGTTTCGAAAAGTATTAGGTGCTTGAGCTCCATATGACTAAACAGATTTCTTTCGTGTCTTTCAAAATAAAGACAAAATAAGGACAAAATAATCTTTTGAAGGACAGACTCTCCACATTTACTCTCGGGATGGAAGGTTATACTTGAATCCACTTTCCTCTGTGGTTAAACAAAATTTGTATTTGAGCATCGAAGAAGATAAAAGACCAACAGTTGCCATGTCGCTTACGAGTTGCTTACTGCTGAAAGATTTGATACAGGAGCCAGTATTTCTTCTTAAGATTATGAAGCCGTACAAATGGCTTATTGTTCGCACGCCTTTAAAGCAATCCCAATAGAACAATTTTATTCCATTAAGAACAAGATAAATCATCCATTGGTTAGACATACTGCGACAAAATTAACTATGGCAAGGAATGATTTTATTCGCCAAAGAGAAATGCATGGTGCAAACATTTTCACTTTGAAAAAGCATTCTTAGTGTCATTTGTTTCCGCGACTTGGTTATAGTCTAATGTAGGTATGTGGTACAAAGAAGCATACGATCGACACTTCTTATGTATGTAGATAATTGCATCACTATCAAGCCAATCGATTATTTGTTTATAACTGACGTATACAAATTTCGTGTGTTGCTATCTGCACTTTTCACAGATATACTAAGATGTTGAGATAAAAGAAGATTCAAGTTAACCAAACTTAATGACTGAGAACATTTCACATACTTTCTAGAGATCAGATGTAATATTCCCGTCTATCTTTCATAGTACTACAACACATTCTTGCTTATTTAGAAAAGAAATCATACGAAAAATGCCAATATGTCAAACTGTGACCACGTTGCTTTTAACAAAGAGGAAGTTGTTTCACGTGCAATGTCATAATTGTTTAGCTGATAATGTCTTATTTTAAATTATCATTCATTATACCAATAAATGTATAAGATGAATTTCGATTATTTTCAACAGGAAGAAAACGAAGATATATTTCTGTTTCCCCTCGAAATTGGTTCCAGTGCACCAAGCATTAAACGAACCCTGCTCTTCTATGATAGTCAAAATGCAACAAATAACTGGTGACGGATTTCATACAGGTAGGAAAGCGAGTGTTTAAGCATTGAAAGTCATTATTAATTTCATTATCATTTATTTTCGTCAAAAAGCTTATTATTATTTTAATTATACAGACAATGGCCTTAAAAGAACTCGACTTGAATTTGCATTTATTATTTTACTTAAATATAGAAATTACCGCGGTAAGCTTTACCCTGCTAGCCCCGCAGCTCGCTTTCCTACATTCACAATTTCAGATTTGTATAGTATACATTTTGAGTAAAGAAACAAATTATGTTTGTTTTTCGCATTTAAGAAAAAGTCTGTATGACAAGATCGCATGGGAATTCCAATATACGCTCGTATATTTATATTTTACTTAAGACAGATGGACAAAGAAGCGGTTTTATCAAGTCAATTCTACCTTTAATAGCGGAAATTGGGTCCATTGCTATCATAAATAAAACATTATTTCAAACCATGAACCATAGCCTCCATCGGCGTTGGTTCGAGATCCAGTCGAGGCGAGAAATGTTATGTGGGGAGGTCTTCCGCGTGGCCTTCGCAGCGTTGGTGGTTCTACCAAGACACAGGTCTGGGGGGTCTTCCTCCGCCAATAATTAGTTGGAGGTCACCGATATGACCATAATCGTATCGGTGTGGTATAGCAAAAACAAACAATATAGAGAAGAGGTCATATAACAATTATGATGTTCATGGCTTTGCTCCACAACTAATGGTCAGCAAGTCTCTACTCCCCATCCATTCTTTGGCGGCTGAAGCTGTGTAAAGTCTGTAGACCACTGCCACATTCACTTCACTATCAAACCCCATTAACTCCCATTTCGAAGCCAGGTAAGTTGGCTTAAATAGTTTTTCATGTATGATTGTGTCAAAGTGGTTCACATCCTTGTATTCCAGACGACCGCAGGCAAGAAGGTGAACGATGCCCTAAAACCTCCAGTGACAAGACACAAATACGGCAGATATGCCAGACAGGACTGGTAAGGGAAGACATGAGAAGGATGATATCAATAAAGGATTGACGATCAACTAAAACCGACGTGGAGTACATTAGTTCGTTGTTAGGCTTTTAAATTAAAACTGAAATTGAAACTCTTTATGTTCACGATTAGAAATCATTTATAAAAAGACAAGATCTAAACATCATTTACAACTTGATAAAAGGAAAGCTTCGACTTTAGTACTCCAATGCCAAAAACAATTTTTGTAAAATCAATATTTTATACATTTTGTCTAAGACCAGCTTAGTAAAACAGTTAACAGATTCGTGAGGTTGATTTCAGCTACAAGTTCATTAAAGGTTCCTTCTAGTTTTACGCGAATCTTTTCCTTATTCAGTAAATTGAAGTACAATGTACCTCTTAACGTACCCAAACTACCAAGGTTGAAATATAAACCAATTTCATGTACGTTATTAATCAATAGTTCGATCACGACGTCTGTACTGGAAAGGTTACACAATAATTTAATCTTGATAATACTTGGATTTCAAGTATTTTCTGTTATGCAAGTTTAAATGCATCGTTTGTTTAATAAACATTACTTGATTTGAATTGGCCAGATTACGCATACACTTTAAGAAGCAAATCTACTGACTTGTCAACAAGAACAGAACAAAGAATATCCCATTTTTATTATCTTTTAATAACATTTATCGTGCCATTTTTATATTTTGAAACGTTTTATCTGTTGTGATAAAGGATGTGATAATCATATTCGCTACCTTGCTTTGACGATGCGCGGCGTAAAAAATCGCGTGAAACGTTTTCTTTTTGTTGCAAGAATGAACATTGAATCATTAATGTTTCTTTTGTTCGGTTTAGTTATGATAATTTTTGTATTTGTACTTGAGTATTTTATTCAAATTTTTATGTTAATCATTTGATGTTTTATTTAACGCATGTTTTGTTCCAAAACACTTATTTATTTTAAGAAATATATATATACAACGGCGCATTCTGTACGTCACGTGTATTCTAGACTCTGTAATTTAAATTATTCGCTAGTTGGTTGTATATTGGTAATTAAAAAACGTATGATATAAATTGTTGTTATTAGTTTCTCATATGCCATAAATATGTCTACGTAAAATGTATATAAAACGTACAACGAATGCATGTTTATAACTTACTTAACGAAATGACAAAAGCAGGATACAGTATACTTGTATTTATTTACAAAATATCACCAAATATACACCTATTTCCAGATTTGCATTAAATAATTGATTTAAAAAACAATAATCAAATTCACATTTATTTAATTCTTAAGGACAATGTAAATCAGATTATATAACATGCGTTCGTAAAAATCGTTCAGAATTATCACCTTTGTCTGCTGGATAGGCCTTTTTGTCGGAAATGATGGTCTTATAATGTTTATATAACCATGGCTGTACATCTACAAACCTTCTGGTCATTGCAAATGTCGCAAATAACATTTTTGGAGAGTGGCGGAGAGTGGGGGTGACGGGTTTCTCATTCTGCCCACTACGAATGCTTTGCTGTAGAAAGAGAGTTAGTAAAGTTACGTTTTTGCACAGTTATTTTTTAAAACATTGTCCCACTTCTATCGCTCACCCCATCTAAAGCGGTGTTAATTCCGCGTAGATAGTCATCCGACTGACGAAGTTCACAGTATGAGGACGAAGGCTTCAGTTAAGCTTTTCAACTCTGTTGTGTGTGTAATTGTAACGTTAAAATCGCCAGTATTTAACAATAAACACCACACAGATGAATTTTCACCAGAATAGTTGCAATTTTTGTTTTTTATAAAACACTTTCCTTGCCCTGTTTACTCAACGACACCCGCGGCTGTGGGACAGGTGGTTTACATTCCCTTGTAATCGAAGGGAGAGCCATTCTCCTTCATTTCTTTAGAGCGTCTGGCGAACCAGAGGCACATCACCACCATAAACACGCTTACAACCTTCAACCCAACTTCAACAGAAACGAGACTGTAACGCATGCCTGAAACGGAAAACCGAAGTTAATATCAAACTCCTCTTAAATTAACTGAAAGAAATATCTGATTTTTTTAGTACTGGCTATAGTAATATCATTTATCTTCCTGTGATGCATTTAACGCTATCCATACAATATGCTTAAAAAACTAATTAAAATAAAATGTTGAAATAAAATTGTATACAGTATGCCAACTACAAAGCCCTTTTAAATCGCGTTCTTCGTAAAAAAAACTTTTGAATATAATTTATTTCTAGCGTGTATAGTATACGCATGCATAAAAATAACATATGACGTCATAAATGTCATACCTCTTATGTCATACACGGCGCACGAGCCGGTACCGGAACACGATGTCTGCCAATGTCGACAAGTGACGTCAAATATTCTTCCGTATAGAATCGGAGCCGGTATAAAGACTGAAAACAACAACACATAAAATATTTACTAGAAACTCGCAAAAGCATTTTTATGCTTGCTGTTTTGGGCCAGTCAACAGCATTCTTATTGTAATATTAAAATATATTTAAGTCTTCATATTTTCAACAATTAATATTATTTCATTGCATGTGCATACGCAAGAAATTAAGGAATTCGCAGATTAGAATTAATATTATTTCAAAATCCTCGAAAATCCGAACTAAAGATAATTAATATGAAAGAATAAAGACTTGAATGTTAAAATTAAAAAAAAACACATTTAGCTGTTAAACTTTGTGATGAATATCATCTTTAGAATAACTGATAATTATTCCGCTCACCTAGCAACGCCATAAGGAAACTGTTTAACCCCATTGCCATAGCTCTGTCTTTATTTTGCACGCACCTAAAAAGCGGAATAATACAATCGTCATAAAGACAAGCGGGTCTATTTTAATTCAAATGACAATTGAAACAATGCTGTTTTATACTGATTACTGATCGCTAGCTGAAACTTCATTAAATATTGTTCGTGTTGATCCTGGTGACAATTTTCCTATAAGATTTTACCTTTAACAAATGCAGTCGTGCAAGGAACAGTCAGAAACAGTATTGAAAATTCACTATGTGCTTATAGATGTACACTCGTTCAATGTCATGCATTTGACTTTTTTTTTGAGTTGGAAATGCTTAATTACTCAGAGAAATGTTCTTTGGCAATTGCAATATTTAAAGTATAATTTGACCTACATGCTCCATTTACGTACTGTATCAACATAAGAAGTAAATTTAGGCATTTGGAGGAGCATTATTATGAGACGGAAATTAGTTTCATCAAATATATGACTTAAACATGAAAGGAAATGTATAAATAAAAATAAACCATACCTTAGAGTAGTGAGAAACGTTGGAGCTATGGCCATTGTCGAAACCATGGAGGCGAGACAATTAAAGCTTACAAAAAGGATCAAATCGTTACATCCGGTGTCACATATGCCGCTTCTGACGGTGCCTGATGCCACGGCTGTGCAGTTCGTATACACCTGCAAGACAAAGTTAAACGTCGTACCCGGAAGTCTGGCCATATCGAATACATGCATCATGGGATTGCAATGAATGTTACTCCATTACAGAAAAATATGTAAGTCAACAGGAAAAAGCAACATAATTAAAGTTGAAATGAAAGCTGAATAAAAATGTTTAAAATAGTAATTTCATTTAACTTATGACTAAAAAGTAAAAAAAGAACAAAGGGTCACGTGCTTGACAGACCCTAATCATTTTATCTATAATCACAGGGCGAAAACGATGATGGATTAAGTGCCCATTATCCCGGTTTATCATACTTATAGTTACTTTAAATACACGTTCATATTTCTGTCCGATACACAAAGTGATTATTTAAAAATCATTTCAATTTATAACGTTTGCAAAATAAAATGACTCACATTGTCATTCTCTACGGTACACTGCGCATGGCATGGAGAGAAAAATGTTATCCCCTCACCACAGACCGGAAGGTAGGGGGCGTTTGTACAATCACAGCTTGTGCTGAAAACAACAACAACAACAAAATAATGTAGGTGTTATATGGTAATGTTTTCTTATTTATAACAATTTTTAAAACGTGACAACGTCTCTTATGTCTTATATTTTGTATTTTAACCATTTTATAATAAAATAAACAATAATGTATTTGCTTGTCACTAACATAAATTGGCGAAAATCAGCACCAGAATATTTAGATACGTTAACAACCAAAACTGTTTAAAAGTGTCAAAACCTTGTACAAATGACATTAAATTGGACAATGTTCTTTTGTTATCCCCGTACTTGAGTGAATCTCCACATCACTACATAATCCATGACCTAACAGTAACAATGTCTGTTAATTATTGTGTGATTGTAAAGTAAAATTATCGTGCAAATGAGATTGTTGATTGATCTAGATTTTAAATACATCGCAGCCACATAATTTTGGTCATAATAGCAACATACAGGCAATACTAGTAGAAGCAAATGAGTGGATCCAACTACGCACCGCAGAACTGATGGAAGTCAACCCCAAATTATGGTTTCGCCCAGACAGGGATTCTAGCCAAAACGGTAATGAGTCGACAATAAACGAATGTTGTACATACCTGTTCAAGGAATCCAGGCCTATGACGTGTGGAAAGTCACATCCCCATAAGTAGTTAAATGACTCACAAATCAGACCTATGATTCTTGTCACCAGCACCATCTTGATGCAAGACAATAGATCCATCCTGTATCTCCTGGTGATTATACCGCCAAGTAACGTCCCTAGTATTGTCGTCAATAACTTGTTGACACCTGCATTTGTATTTAGCGAAAAATGTTCAAAAGTATACTAGAAAATAGTTATTGTCTCCTGTATAATATAATTACTAAAAATATCCAAAGCTTTACTGAACAATAATTATTGACGCCTGTATTTACATACACAGAAACATTGTAAGAAGATCGGTAGATCTGAGGCACTGAAAATAAATGTATTTGTATACTGAATTTAAATATACAGAAAATACTAAATTTATATATTCAGAAAGTTTATGTAGTTTACAGGTAAAACTTTTAAAGTCTACATTAATAACAACAGCTTTGACATGTTAAAAAGTGCCAATTAAAATAGGTAACATATAATATATGTGGCATAAATTACATATTCTAGTCATAATAACTCTGAAAACACTGAAAACCAAATTAAAATATTAAAACCTTGTTATTTATGCAAATGTATCTACTGCTTACCTAGGACAATATTGGCCTTCCAAGTAGGAATATGGAACTGGTTCTCGATGTATTTCGGACCAAAAGAGCCAAGAGCCAGCATGGCAAAGACAAACGTCGTTGTTGCCAACATGAGAAAGGTGTACACCGGGTTAGACAATACACGTCCCAGCGACTTCGGCAGATCTTAAAGCGGAAAGTACAATCGGTGTTATGTCATTCAACACCTTTAAAGATAATCTTATTTCACTTTAATATAGTAAAGTGATATTATAAGCTACCTGTCTGTAGCCCTTTAAAGAGCGTATTGGTAAATAGCGTATTTGGCGCTGTTTGTTACTTTGATGAACCAATATCGTACAAAACAATAAATACTACAGTTAAATATATTATCCATTTAACCTACTATTGTCTTAAATATTATGCACACTAATTTACTTAATTCTGATCCTTATTCACAATGCATATCTGGGTTACATATATTCAGGAATATTATTTTGCAATTTTTAAATACTCTATTTTGCTGGCAGAAAAAAAATATGAATAGAAACAGTTTGAATTTAGTTGCCTTATTGATTGATGCAATGGTCAGGACCACGCCAATGATGGTGCAAAATATTCTTATTTGTAAGGTTCTTACACAGTCACATTCATTAGGTGTCATATCTGAAGCAAAACCAGTTCTTGGGTTAACGTATTTAAAAGTGTTCTATAACCTTAAAACATTTGACGTTTGAAATTTTAAAAATACGTTAAAGCATTTGAATTCAATTTGATAGAGAAATCTCTATAGTACCTTGAATTTCCTTGATGCAGGAATTCGCTGTCCTTGACAATTCAGAAGCGTTGGCGTAGACTACTTTGTGCTGGTCGGTTGTCTCCTCGCTCGTCCGGCTGGTACGCAAAGAAGCCGGATAGAAGAACATGGGAATGGATATGAGTATTGCGCCGGCTCCAAACACAACAAATCCGAGCCACCAAGCACTGATCCATCTAGGGTCTTCGGGACTCAGCGCCGTTTCTGATTGTTTATCAAAGATTTAATGCAAGTTGATGTCTAATACTTTAAATAATATTCTCGCTACCTTACCTAATTGTTTGTTTGTTCTTTGTTACACCATACCGGTACAATTAAGGACACATTAGTGACGTTCAGATAATTATTAAAGGAGGAAGACTTCAGATGTATGTCCGGGTAGAACCATCGGTGCATCACAGGTCAGCTGGCATACCTCCCAGCATGAAATACTAGCCCTGGCCGGTCACAGAACCAACGCGTTGACCGTAATTTAGAAACGAAAATATCAACCAATAAATATACACATCATGTGCCATTCTTGTCTACGTTACAAAGACGTCGTAATAATGACAGCATAAAACCATTGATCTCAATGTTGATATAATTTGCCGATTGTATGTCTATGTTAGTTTCAGGTTAAAAGTCTTAACAAAAGTGCTTCCTATTTTCACATTATATGTAATATATAACATTTACATTTTATTTTATAACAGTAAGCAAATGACATTACCTTTGAGATCTACCGGTATCTGATTGAAAAGTCCCCCGGTGATAACCGCCACGAATGGTCCGAATATGTTGAAAGAAGTCAGTATTCCTACATTAAACATCAACATTGTTGTTTTAGATAAGCCATATTTAACACATTGCAAGTTAACAGCATTTTATTAAATCGAAACTGAAAGGAACATCTATTGTTTAATTAATGTGCAGCTTCAAATAGGTAACGCAGAATGGCCTCAGTGAAATGCGCGTTTGCATATAAGTGCAACTGAACTTGTTTGAGTTTTGTTGATGCTATTTGTACATATAACCTCTTGCAAAACAAAAAATTTACCCTACGAGAATTCACATTGTACCTGGTACACAAAGCCTACTGCATGTATCACAACTGTTGTCGTTTTAACCACAAAAATATCGTTCCATTAAAACCACCTTAGCAGTTGGTGGTCATCCAGAACTGCGATAAATAAAGCAACCAACAAAATACCGCAAACGTTGAATTACGGTCTAGAACTCTACATACCAAGGTAAAAGCCTGTCTTCTCTCTCTTGGAGTTATTGTCGATGTATAAACCACTGAGTGCGGACCTTGGAGCCTTGGCCATGCCCTGTAGAATCATGAGAAACACCACCAGGATCATCATCCAAGTTTGGTCCGTGTGACCCCCTACCCCGGCCCTCTGGCTGGATTTGGAAGCACAACCCTAGGAACAGGAGAGAATCATAAGGTGTACAATTTTATTCGTTTAAATTCCGCTCTTGGAATACTCTCCTCGCTCTGAGCAGGAAATAACCCCCATGTGGCGGGGACTAGGGATTCTCTCTCTTTCTCTCTCTCTCTCTCTCTCTCTCTCTCTCTCTCTCTCTCTCTCTCTCTCTCTCTCTCTCTCTTTATCCACTGACTTTTCCAAGAAATATTATTGCAGACATTTCTAACACTTGGCGAATAACGAAATAAATGCCATCTTGATAATTCGATTCAAAGCCAGTCAGTTAAACATTGTTAACCTTGTTGTTTCTTCCATGTTACACAGAAGCATAAGGGATCGTCTGGCAGAACTCTAGTTCGGAAATAATAAAATCTACACTGATGCCACTCATATATTTTACCAATCAAATACCTGTGCATTAATGCCCGGTTTACAGTTGCAGAACGTACAAGTAGGGACGCTCAGGCTCTAAATACACAACTGTATTTTATAATTTCATACCACAGGACCACAAACAACAAGTACGGTTGTTGGCTGGGTTATAAACATAATGTAACATTGAAAGGAAACTTAAGAATGTAAGAGAATTAAAGCTGAGTTCGTGTAAAATTTAACTGAATGATTACCAGACTTTCTAGGATAAAAGACTGAATTTTTCACTAGACGTATCCCACCGAGCACTAGCGTAATGTTCTACTTCTTGAGAAAAAAACAAAACAAAAGAACACAACAACGAACGGTACTTACTTCTGTTTTGTTGTACATGCTATTTTGCGACAGACATAGCAGCAAATCCTCATCTTTGTAAATCGTGTAGTTATTCCAGGGAGATAAATCTGCATGAGTAACTTCCCCTTGGATGAAATGTGGCAAACTGGTCAAAATCCCGGACACGCCGAACAGAAAAACGCAGATGGACAAAATACGTGGAATATGGAAACTGAAAAAAAAAAAATTTTTTTTTCTAGGATGAAACGTTCGCTTCTATGCAATAAAATCTGACACGACTGCCTAATGATAAAACGAATTAAGTTGAAAAGGCTTTAAAAGATTGAAAAGACGTTTTCATCTTTTCTGATTTATTTTTCATTATAGATTCGTCAGATGCATACTTTTTCATTCTCGTATACACAGTGAAGGTCATCATAATATTTTGAATCTTTTAATAACATCAACAAATCAAAAGGAAATACTGGTGGATACCAAATTGAATATACAATGAATGAACCGATAAACCATCGATATTAAACAGTTTTATTGTTTTTAACTGACAACCATTTTGATATATTATAGTCATGTTATATACTCTATGCACATTGAGTTATAATATACTACTAATTTTTACTTTTGCACAAATTACATTCTACAATCCAATACTGTCCTTTGCATTGTCTCGGAGTGTATATGTAGCTATGTAACAGTCAGGACGTATGTCGTTGTTTGCTATATAAATACTTACAGATGAAACGTTTAGTGTTTGTTAAGCTGGATAACAAAGATTATAGTAGAAGCTATGGTGTTAGTCCCGATGGTACGCTGATGATCAAATATTGAAGTACTGATAGTCATAATGTCAGGTGCGTGCCTAGGCGACCTTTGAGTATACGCACTATTCCTGGGCGGGGGGGGGGGGGGGGGGGGATTCCTAGATGAATTCTGGGGAGAAACTCTGTCACAACAGTACAGCGAGCAGGAAGGGACAGAAATACGTCAGGTAGAATTGGGTAGAATTGCATAAGTATTTGTAGAATTTGGAAAAGGGTTAAAGAACTCTAATTTAAAAAATTAAACAGCTAAAAACAAGTGCCAAACACAGGTTATGTACGATTTTTATTTGCTTTTTGACGTTTTTTTTTTCTTCAATTTTTGGAAGCAACTGTACGCACGTGCGTAAGTGCGTAAGCTCAAGCACGCCCCTGAATGAAAAGTTCGCTGTATCGTACCCTTTATATAGGCGTTCTCAAAATTTAGATATTTCATACATCTATTGGTTATTAATGTATTTACTTTCATTTTATAAAGTCTTAGATAAACAATGTTTAATGTTTGGTTTACAACACACGGGTCTTGATCTTAAAATCGTTGTGATCTTCGGAGTGGATTTATTGTTTAATTTAAAATGAGGTGTAAAACATCTGCAATGGTAGGTCGTCTAAAGGTTTAGTTATTGAGCTTAGGATCGGCGGGTCCTGGTTCGCACCCCTCACCCATTTGATCCAGACTTATTAATCCTTACGTAAAACTATCACAAAGTTACCACCCATGTACTAGTTCTACCTAAGAAGTGGACAGTCGGCGGTTCAAGAAGTTGAAAGAACTCTCGACTATAAACAAAAATGTTTAAAGCAGCAAACAATAGTTTTATAAGCAGAAGATAAAAACAGTTTTATTAATTCATTATTCATGTACATTCGTAACAACAATTAATTAAGAACGGACATTAAGACAAGTAATAATTGTTGTTTTGTTGTCTCATGTTTCAATAAATTACACAGGAAATGTATAAAAACGACAAAGAACAAGCTGTCACTATGATGACAGATATTCATGTACTTCATTGACCATTGCCATTAGTCGTCTGTGCTATCACCCCGACCTCGTTCTTCGTCTGACTGAAACATGCGTGTTTTATGACACGTGTTTACACGTAATAAAAGCAAAAAGCCCCGGGCGAAAACCTACGTACTCACCGAAGGTGGCCGATTGATAACGAGTGACTAACGATGATGTTTCCGATTAGCAACGAGTTACGACGAAAAGAAACGAGTTACAACGACTCATGTCTACTGCAAATATTTTGTTTTAAATAACTTGGAAGTTACATTTTGAGCATATTTATTTAAACCATTTCGAAAATAGCAGCAGTTGTGATGTAACGCGCATTTTCATTTGACCACTGGTTGCTATGCATATTCATGAAAATGAACGCTTACCATCCTAATATCCCACGCCCATCATGAAGCAGAGCGGTATGACTGAACGTGGCTTCCGACGACGGTAAAGTGTCGAACGTGTGTTTATTTATATTATTATGTTTATATATATTCAAATTGGTGCCAATTATTTTTCGTTTCTAGCATCATTTTAAACCATTAAATAATAACATTTTTAAATTGAAATAGAGTTGAATATAATTTAATCCATTTTGTGGTGCAAGTCTACAATTGAGAGCTAAATGAGAGTCAACCGACAAAACTTTCTTAAAAGGCCAATTTAACAAGGTTTGCAAATGTAGATGTGTATTTTGAAATGGGCGAATAATTAGAAAATATAAAATTCTAACTTATTCTTAAGTGCCTCTTTCATACGATTTCATTATTGTTGTAAAGCGAGAAACATTAATAATTTAAACGTAACTTACTTTTTAAGAAAATGGCTCGCACACAAGACTGTCGCAACAAATCCGACGTCATTAGCACTAAGTAAAATTCCACTTTGAATGCTGGAGAGGTCAAAAGCACGCTCAATGACAGTAATTTGCGATGATAGGTATATTGTCAAACTCTGAGAAAATAACGATCCAAGTCCGAACATTACACAAAACGGCAGCAAGCTCCGAAACTCATCTGCTTTGACACTTTTTTCATTTTTAGCATTTTCTAGCACAACAATGATATTATCGTCTGCTAAAGCGCCGTTCCCGCCATTCTCTTCGGAACTACCATAATTCGCAGCGATTCTATCTGTTACTGGTATGGAATATACCGAACTGTGCCGGTTGTTGTTAATTCCATTTTGGGAATGTTCGGGACTATCCATATCCATGAAAGGAAATGAGTTCAGTGATTCAGTTTCCCGATAAGCACGGTTTATGTGGGCCCGAGGTCTGAAAAAAAACAACAAAATACACAACATATGAACATAAATATCCATTTAGTGTTTTAACTATAACTATACACTTGACTCGTCAATTTAGTGGTCAAACTAACAACTATACACTTGAACCATCATCATCATCATCAGCAGCAACAACAGCAGAAAAGAAGCAGAAAAAGAAGCAGAGCAGTAACAGCAGCATCAACAGCAGTAGCAGTAGCATTGATACACAATTAAAGCAATACAAACAACAAATTAACCTTGAGAAAGCAATAAATTTAAGCATATGACCACCCCATTACTTTTGACAATAATCTAGACTATCATTTAAGGGATACTCACAGATCCATCGTTCAAGATTTTGACGCCTCTTTCACTCCGATATATTTATTTGCAGTTATATATTTCTGTTGATACGTCCATACTAGCCTTTAATTGTCACATCATGTCTCAGTCATGTAATTGTTGAATACTTCCTAAGGCTTAATACGATAGGTCTACCAATGGTGTGCTTTGCTGTATTCCAAATCACTGAAAATTAGAACAGAAAAATGTCAATAATATGGCATATTATATCGCTATAATTTTAAAGCAACGTGGTCACAGATTTTCGTAGGTACATCACATATAGTACGACAGAATCGTACTTCACCAATAAGCACATTGTTTATAACTGATGTATACACATGACGTATGTTACAGCATGTACAGTTCGGAATTATACTTGGAGTTTGAGCTAAAAGTCTGTTAGAGAATTGTTGAAAGGCGTTGCGACAAATTTGATCTCAGAAACTAAAGACAATACGGCCGTAAAGCTGTTCACATTGATACAGTGATCATGGGTAAAATGGTATTCCAAAAAATTGCGTTTTGAAACAAAAGTTAAAAACAAGGAAATTGCTTTGCTGTTTTGCTCTAATGCGACTCCCCAATTATCATATCCCTTAATCTTTGATTGGCAATCATTTACCACCCCTTCACCAACTGCTCTCCCCCACCCCCTTCTCCCATCATCAATATCAATAACAGCAGCACCATACATACATTGCAGTCTTTATCGGAGAGATTCTAATACTTGTGAATTACTTATTAACACCTTCCAAACCAAAGTGTAGGGAAATACATGTATTCAATCGATACGCGAGAATTTTGAAAGATCTTTACAGAATTACTTCTTAAGGTGCGCCCTTATGACGCTAATAAATAATCTCAGTTTACCATATTTGTTGTATACCGAGAATATGTTCTATCAGATATAGTGGCTTGTAACTGCGATGACATACTTTGAATATCTATCATAATGAATAGTTGTTTTAATTCAGATGGGTGCACAGAAAATAATGCCATTTGGTTCTCAAAGTAAACCGTTCAGATCTCTGGTTAAATCTGATATGAAGCCGGTAAGTCTACAGTTAAGTACAACACATTAAAAATATCTTCGTCATATTCGATATATATGCATATGCGGAAATGCGCATCATGATTGCAAAAAAGGTTAAAAAAACCCGTCACACTTAACTTCGTTTAGACATTTCAAGAGTAACAGATATCTTACTCCTAACTAAGGCCAGAAACCATTCACAAAACGCCCTTAACACAGGCATTCCATCATTTCATGTATTTAACATCGGCCAAGCATAGGATACCTTTCATTAAGCCCGAACATATAAAACATTGTACTAACGTGTGTTTTTCCTCTTGCTTGTTGACAATTTGGACATTTGTTGCTTTCTTCGCAATACTCATATTCTTTCTCTTTTTGAAGACAAGAAATATGCAATGTTTCAAACGGATATTCGTAGGTAGGATATAAATAAAAACTTGATGTATTGAATTTGAAGGATGAAATATGATCCGAACGCAGTTTATTTTATTGAAAAAAATATTTTATTGACTTATTGAAACGATTTGTTATTCTACATTAAGTACGATAACAAAGCAGTTTATTTCATTTATAAAATCAAAAACTGACAGCACTATTACTAGCTGCCATATGTTCATTGTACAATAAGTACCTTTGCAACGTAATTTCACTTATAAAAATGACGCCTTCGTCATAACAAAAGCTATTGAGCGATAAGTTACTTATTTATTATAAGTTACGAAACGATATATTTACCCTAAATAAATACCTTCGCAAATCAATTTATTTAATTTCTTAAAACGGAAATTGACGTTTTATCAATATATGTGAAACAATGTGCTAATGGTACATCATGCACCCTTGCAACGCAATTTATTTCATTGATACCGATTAAGGCCTTTATTATTACAGGGGGGTGGGTGTGGGGTGGTTGAGGGGGTCGACGTGGCACTGCATCCGAAGATGGTTAAGCGAGGACAGTGTTGCATTGGGATAAAATGGCGGTTAAGACGATCATTATGTTGAAAAATGGATATATTTTTCAAGGTAAGTGCCTTCATAGAATATTTAATTTCAAGTCCACCTGTGCATTCTATACCTAAGGTACCCTTAGGGATGTAGTTTTTTTAAAGTTATTAAAGCTTTTATATAGTTTAGGTAATGTAAACACACAACAATTTTATCCAAATGCAACATTCTCTTCGCTTATTATTATCTTAGGATGCAGTGCCA